>JAJOOE010009332.1:0-25999 GCA_036250405.1 Solanum raphanifolium
TACAATCTTTATATATATATATATATATATATATATATATATATATATATTGCATGTGTCTTATATTGAGTTCAGTTATTCATGAGTTGTACAGAGCCAATGTAAGTGCTCCTTCTTACTCTTTTCAAGCTTAAGTTGTTGTTTAGCATTCCAACTCTCATACTCGTACATTCAATGTACTGATGCCAGTTGGCCTACATCGTCTTATGATGCAGATGCAGGTAACCAGGATTTACATCCAGCGCCTCTTTGATCCAGTTGAACACTCAGAGTCAGTGGTGAGCCTCCATGTATTCCGGAGGACTCTTTTATTTTCTTTCTAGTTTAGTTCATTAGGATGTTGTGGGGTTTGTCCCAACATCCATCTCAGTTGTTTAGAGTCTTCATAGACAATTAGTAATTCAGTTGTCTTTACATTATCATACAGATGTTGTTTAAAGACTGAGTTGCCATTTTGGCTAAACTATTATTTCTCAAGTTATGCATGAGTTATATTTTCTTATGTTTAAGTCTTCCACTGAGTTAAGTAAGCCAGGCCAAGGGTTCGCTTGAGGACAACAATGGTCTTCGAGTGCCAACCATGTCTAGGGTGTAGGCTCGGGGCGTGACAATGGTGCCTATGAAGGGCCGTGAAGGCCACCGTCAAGTGTATCAGTCATCTTTTGAGTCATGGCTTTTGGGTCTTTTCTTAATTGTTTTAATTCAATACTATGTCGTATTACCTTTACCCAAAATCCTATATAATGACTTTTAACCCCCTAAATCACCAAATTCACATCATCCTCTCAATTTCCCAAAAGAAGAACAAGTTCATCCTGTCCAATATTTTTCTCTTTGGAAGCTTGATGAAGAAGACCAGGGTTTCAAGCCAAGTCTCCAATTTCACATTGATTGTAAGCTCTTCGCATCAAGGTATGATAATTTTCATCTATGGATCCATTTCCTGTATATAGTTCCTAAATTCTCTAATTTTGAAGTTAGAAATCTTCAATTGATGTTAGGGTTTTTTTCTATGTGATGGAGTTCCTTTCTATATTGATATAATTAATTGTTTTATGAAGTATTATGTATGAATTGAGATAGTTCCATATTTTAAAGATGAATCCCCATGAACCTATGCTTAACCCATGTTTTCTAGATTTTCATGATTGAAAGTGGGTTTTGAACTATGAAAGGTGAATTATGGAAATATGCATGTTTTTATGAAATTGATGAAATGTGATATAAGTTACTTTGAGAGTAAAGCATAAATAATGTTGTTGTTGTTGATTGTTGTGAAAGGATTTCTCACATAATTACTCAATACATGAATGTGAATCATTTTCTCACATAAAGGATTCTAAGATTGAAAGGTCTTCTCACCTAAAATGAACCGAAGTTAAGGAGTTATTCTAATAATGAGGCAAGAGGCGATTACACATGTCCTCTAATGGTAAGACAAGAGGTGATTACCCATGTCCCTTAAAGATATGATGAATATGATTGATGACTATTCCATGGGAATTAAGCTTAGTACCGAGTTGACAAGTGGTGATTACCTGTGTTTCATAAACTATGTGCCATCATAGGTTGTCTAGATAGACATTAGCTAGTGAATCCACTTAAGCTAGAAATTCATGGTTCTTACCTTGGCAAGTGAGAACACCTCTTTTTGGTGTGGGGTAAAAACCGAATTCCATGTAATATCTCACATGGTCTCTATGTCGGTTAAGGCTAATTTCCCACAACAAGTATAATGATGAACTAAGGTTACTTCAAGAAGTATTTCACAACTGTTCAAAGATGAGTTTTACTTGCATTTGACCATGATTATTATGATGTTTTCTAACCTTTTATTATGGTTTTAACTTGGTCTTTGCATGACATGAAAGGTCCTTTTTAGTATGATTTTATATATCTATGCATTGTTATTATACTTGATACATCTTTGTACTAACGCATACTCTTGCCTACATTATTTCCCAAATGTAGGGTCTGACGATCCAGTTTCTCATCCCCATAGTTAGAAGTCACTTCGGCTTTACTTAGTAGTGGTGAGTCCTCATTTTCCGAGGATCGAACCTTTTATCGCTTTCAGTTTTTACCTTTCAGATATTGTATGTGATGCCAGGGTTACATCCTGGTCACTCTTGATGTAATCGATGACTTTTGAGGCTATGTAGACTTCCGCTTCGTTTTTTTCCCAAAATATTTATGATATGAATTGTGTTTTAAATCTCTTGATTTTCTATAATCTTGTTTATGCATGCTAAGTGGCTTGTGTAGGGCTTCTCGGATTCCTATACGACATGTTACACCTAAAGTGTACCTTGGGTTGTGACAAATACCACATGTTGGCCCTCACATCACTTGTCAAATAACTCATTTAACTTTTTTAAGTAAATTTTTATTCAATGATTGCAATTGCATTACTTACTTCAATTATCATGAGTTACTAAACCCCACAATCAATTATTATGGATTCATTGACGACTTGATCTAAATAAAGGGTGATTGTATATCTTATTAGTTCTTTCATCTTCCCTAGGTTTGACTTGTTTGGGTAAAAGTGTGTAAAACCTAGCAAAAGAGCTAATTAATGAGGATTCGAGATTTAGGACTCGTCTAATGGTTGATATTATAGCAAGATTAACTAACTCCGAGTAAATGTCAGTTATTTGATATTAACACTTTTAGTTCTAGGGAATAAAAGTGGCATGCATTTAATTTTGTTGAGAAATGATTAAATATAGTACGAGATTGATAAACAGATAACTAGCATTATAAGGTGGAATTCTGTATTAACCCATAATAAGTAATACAGTCTCAATGAACACAATCCCAATTTCTCTCTCTAGAAACTCTCAGTTAAAGTTAACATTGTTTGAAGTTACAAGTTATTAATCGATACTACAATCATTCAAATCCCTCCAAAATTTTCCTTTTCTTTGGAATTAAATAGGTAATAGTAAATAATCATATTTTTCTTAGTTCTCGCCTTATTTGTTGTGAGATTCAACCCCAACCTTGTAAGGTTCAATATTTGATAAGCACAATGTTATACTTCTTTATTGAAAGTGTAATTAGAGCGTATCAATATCTCACTTGTTTTATTTATGAATGATATTAATAAACATTTGATTTGTAAATTACTTGTATTTTTAACTCATATGTAAAAAATTTAGTTCTTATTTATATACTTTCAAAAATTATATAATTTTAGGTTTATTTGTATATTTCCAATGATTTTATGCAATTACTTGTTTGCATATATGTGTAGCGCCCCTTAAATTAGACCTTGAAGAAATTTATTTGGACTAGTGTCACGGAAGAAATCTACAGCTCGTAGAAGTATGTACAGACCATAGGTAAAATCATAGAACCATGCTCTAAAAATTTTTCTCAGGTCCAAGTTTCACGGATCAGACTACGGATCGCAGAACCTTCTATGATTCGTAGAATGGCCTCGTGGAACCCAAGTCCTAAAACAACCCCCAATAAGCTTTCTACGATTGAGCAGGACGGAGTTCCTACGTTCTGTAGAAAGGATCCATAGACCCCAACTTCAGATATCTAGAACTGAACATGTTTTCTACGAGAGAGTATACGGTTCATAGACTTTTGTACGGACCGTAGATGGTATTCCATAGACTACTTTTATCAATTTTAAGAGGGTTATTTTTAGTTCTTTCTCACTCTTTCTAAACCTATACCTCAACGTTTTTACGCCTAATTAAGGTCACAAGAAACCTCTAGCACAAAGTTGAGTTGAAAGCTTCCTTACCGATTAAGTTTTCAGATAAGATTATACTTAGGTCAACATCAAATGATCATATCTCTCAATGCCACCAAGTTTTCCTTATTTTAAGTTCAGAGTAAAAAGTTATGCCTATTTTCAAAAAAAAAATTTGTCTTAAATTGAATTATGAGGAGAGCAAAAATTGAGTTTTGAGAAAGAGTTTTCAAATATTAATTGAGTAAGAATATAAGAAAACTAAGTATTCCCAAAGGTATCACTTTTTACATTAAGAAAAGAGAAACTTTGATTTCTAAATGAGTTAATTAGTTTAGAGTTTTGAAGACATTACCTCTTTTAAGATGATATTTTGAGTAATTACCTCAAATAGAGGAAGATTGTATTTTATACATTTGAGCATGAGTATATATTTATTGAGAGTAGTATTGGGAACCGATATGGGGATGAGTTCAGACAACTCACATTTCTCATAAATCATGTAGCCAACATGGGTAAAAGATCTTACTTCTTAGACGACTCCTTATTACTTTTGAGTAGAGCTTTAGTGGATACACTTAGTTGAGATTTTCTATATCCTAGTAAGGTATAGGACACTTCTAGCAGTGTGGGCGACACAATGTATTATCACATTGCTTATAGTGATGGTTTCGATTAGAGAATCTCCTAAATAGAGTTGAAATGTATTTTTATCATATCACTTAATATGTTGAGTTCATACATGAGTAAGTATTTGTAAAGTTAAATGATTTCACTTCTTTATTTCTTTACATTCAGTTGTGTATCTACTTTCAGCTTCTTCTTTTCAATTATTTATTTTCCTCAACAATATTACATACTCGCACATTGAATGTATTGTTGTCATTCGTCCTACATCTTCTCATGATACAAATATAGGTGTTCAGGATCATCAACACGCACTCCGTTGAGATCATTTTGCACTTCTTGCTAGCTTTGGTGAACCTTCATTGCATTCCAGAGAACACCATTCCCGTCTTTCAGTTAGTAGTTTTGAGGTGTCGCCTGTCTTGTTCCAACATCCATGTTAAACTATAGAGGCTTCATAGGTATTTATTGTTGAGTTTCTCTCAGTATTTCCTCTGAACTATTTTGGCAAACTATTATTTTTTTAGAATATTTTCAGACAGTTTTGAGTATACTATTTTGATATAGTTTGAGTTTGAGAAGTTTTGAGACTTTTGAATTCAAATTCTATTTTAAAGCTTAAATCTGTTTGAGTTAGTCTTCCGCTAAGTAGTCAGTCATGCCAAGGATTCACTTGGGGATCAACAATGGTTCTCGAGTGCCAACCACTTTCATAGTGTAGGCTTGGGGTGTGATAAACTTGATATCAGAGTATAGAGTTCAACTGTCCTAGGGTGTTTATGAAGTCGTGTCAGTATGATCTTATTTATGTTTGTGAGGGCACCCACTTTTATAAATGAGGGACTAACAGACATGTAAGAAAAAAAAATTTCTTTCATACACTAAATCATGCAATAGAATTGTTCCATAAGGAATTTATTCATACTCAAATGTGTCTCAAATCCATCCGACTACCCCACTAATCTTAGGCGCGTATTATGCGCCTAATACCCAATTTAGCCCATATATATAGCCAAGTTTGAGAGAAAACTCCTAGTTTAAATTGAAATTATAGAGTCAATTGATTGTGTTTCCTCTAACCAATATGATGAGATGTTCGCAGGGCGTAAAGCAAGGAAAAGGAGCGAAAAACTAAACCATCCAAGGGGTTGGAAAATAGAAGTCGAAGTTTCTAAGGAGAAATGGCCAAGAAGCTGAAAATTGTACTATGAGGGAGCACCTCTGCGTCGCGGAGCTGAAGCCAGAGTGTGGAAAGCTAATTCCACAAAACAGTGAAGTGTGCGATGGGAGCCCGTCGCGGAGTGAATTAAGTTGTTCGTAATGTACAGCGAGGGAACAGGTCCGCGACATTTCCCCCACGTGTTTTATTTCAGATTATAAATATTTCAGGTTTATTATTTTATCAACATTCATTTTTTGGAAAAAAATGGGAGAACACAATTTGGGCGATTTTCCTGACTATATCTTGGGCTTTTCTTCTACTATTTCATTTTGGTAAACACTTTTATGATCCTTGAACATTATTTGATGATGATTCATACTATGAGTAGCTAAGTTCTCTTATTCTAGGGTTGTAGCTACAATTAATGGCATAATATTATTTATTTCTAGCATGAGATGGGTTTTCTTATGATTTATGCTTGCATTCTTGTTTAACTATTTTGATGACTGATCAACATTAAAATAAATTCATTTTCCTCTCTTGAACTAGGAAGACGAATAGAGGGATAGACCAAGGAATGTGAGGAACATGTTTATTCTAGGGTAAAACTTAGAATGTTTCGTATATAGGATATGAGTATACCTATATACCTCGTTTGGTTAATGCACAATATGATAGCTTAATGCTCCGCTATTGGCTCATGCCTATCCCCGCTCAACGATGTAGTTAGACTGTCAATGGTGGTAGGCAATTAGAGGTTGGGAGACCATGATCGTAAATTCAACCTTGTGAATTAATGATGAGATTAACCTGTCGAATGTTGGAATAAGTTATTACTATGTTTGAAATTGGTGCATGCTACAACCTTGAAATTGTGACATCTCCTTTTGTAACTGATTTAAGTGTTAGCAGTTAATATTTGAAACTATTCAATTTAGTTATTGAATAGTTTGAAGTCCTTTGGGTTCGATAATCTGGCTTGAAAGAGTCATTGTACTACTGTGACCGCTTACACTTGCGTGTGCAATTTGGACTCAATAAGTTTTTATCGCCACTGCCGGGGACTTTAAAATCGGCAGATATTTAAATTTTGGGTTTCTAAATTATTTGTACAAGTATTGACAACTTGATCTTGGCTATTCATTTTACAGGTTATGTTAAGATTTCACACTGGAAGACGACCAGAACTTGGAAGAGCCTCTAGCTGAATCGGAGAGATTTGTTCGTTACCATAAAGAGCAAAGAAGACTCACATACTGTGTCCCTCTTGTCGCTAGTGAACTAGTAACCCCAGAAGAAAGGGAGGATCAAGACACATCTACAGTGATGGCAGAAATGAAAGTGAGAGACGTGGAAATCCCACGCACCACCAATGTTACTTCTTGTGGTATTGACAAACCTGCAACTGGTGGGAGGTTTGAATTGAAGCAGAGCATGGTGCAACTATTGCACACAAATAGACAGTTCACTAGTCTATCTCATGAGGACCCACAAGTGCATATTCAGAATCTCCCCGAGATCAGTGACACTTACACTCCAACTGGAGTGAACTCTGATTATGTGAGGCTCATCCAATTCCCCTTTTCTTCGCTAGGGGAAGCAAAAATATGGTTGAACTCTGATCCTGCAAACTATAGAACACCTTGGGATGATCTTGCACAAAAGTTCTTGATAAGGTTTTTCCTATCCGGGAAAATAGCCAAGCTGAGAAGCGATATATTAAGCTTCCGACATAAAGGAGGAGAAAACTTATACCAAGCTTGGGACAGGTTTAAATCCATGTTGCTGAGTTTTCCGCATCATCATCAAGCTAATGAAGTGTTGATCCACACCTTCATTGAAGGGTTGGAACCAAACACAAAAACTTTACTTAATTCTGCTGTAGGTGGACATGCTTTGGACAAGGCAAATGCTGAGATGTTTACATTGCTTAACAGAACCTCACAAGGTAATCCTGAATGGAATGGATGGGGAGCTAAGCCGTTCGTACAAAAGACTGCGAGAGTGTTGGAACTGGATGCAGTGACAGCCTTAACTGCACAAATTGCAGCAATGTAAAATATGATGACTACACACTTCAGCAACATGTCACTAAGACAACAACAAGCTCAAGTTAATATGGTGCAGCATCCACCAGCATGGTGTGAGGTTTGTGGAGGTGGAGATCACACTGCTGATGTATATGGAGCAAATCTAGAATCTGTTAATTTTGTAGGTAATGCCCAGCGAGGAGGAATGCACCAAAATTACGGCAACACCTATAATCCGAGCTGGCAGAACCACCTAAACTTTTCATGGGGTGGTAATCAAAATCAACACCACGGACAAAACCAATACATGTCGCAAGGTGGTGGACAACATTACAATCAGCAAGGCCATGGGAATCAATAGGGTAATGGGAATTAGCAGGATGCTAAGCAGGGTAATATGAGTGTGGAGGACATGCTAAAACAAATCATGACTGACCAAGTTAAGTTGGCAGTAGATGTTCGAAACAACCAACTAGCTACCAAGAATTCGGAGAAGCAGTTTGGGCAGTTTGTTAGTGCCCAATATTCTCGACCATAAGGGGGTTTGCCTGAAAATACTGATCCAAACCCAAAATAGGTAAATGTTATGAGTACACGTAGTGGTCTTCCATTGGAGGAGTTAACTCCAAAAACAAAATTTGCTAAAGAAAAAGGAAAGCAGGTGGATGAAGCTGGACCAAGTGAGCCAAGGGTGGATGAGGAACCAAAAGCAAAACCACCTCTTCCATTTCCACAGAAATTCAAAAAACAGAAAGAGGAGGAATGTTTTGGTAAGTTTATCGAACTCTTTAAATAGGTACATGTTAACTTTCCTTTGATTGATGTGTTGTAGGGCATTCCTAAGTATCCCAACTATGTGAAAGATATTGTGGCTAACAAGAGCAGATTGGTGGAGTATGCAACCGTGGCACTCACTGAGGAGTTTTACTATGCAAATAAAAATTGGCTAGTGCATCAAAGCAATGGGGTTGTGCGATTTGGGCGCAAGTATCAACTTGATGCCTACGTCCATGTTTCTTAAGATTGAGCTGGGAAGGCCCAAAGCTACAACCATAATGTTGTAATTAGTTGACCGCTCGATAGCAAGGCCAGATGCTGTTATTCAGGATGTCTTAGTCCAAGTGGAAACTCTAATTATTCCCATAGACTTTGTCATCTTGGATTTTGAGCCTAACCCAGAGGTCCTATTTATTTTGGGACATCCATTCCTAGCAATCGGTGGTGCATTAATTTATGTGGCGGCTGGTAGGCTGACAATGAGAGCTTATGACAAGGTAGATGTCTTTGATGTATACAAGGCAATGAAGTTGTCTGCAATATATAAGGAGTTGTCAGAAATTACAGTCATTGATGAGGAAACAACAGCTAAATATGTTGAAGCCTGAGACCCTTTAGAGAAAGTATTATTTGGGTAGGATATTGAGGGGGACGCTGAAGCACAGGAGCTGGCTAGTATTGATGTTCCAAATCTGAGAATTCTTTGCAAGTTTATGGAGCCATTAAATAGAGTCTTAGTACCCCCCTCCCAAGCCATCAATTGAGGAAGCATTAAAGTTGGAGCTGAAAGCTCTCCCCTCTCATCTCAGGTATGCATTCTTAGGTACTAATGTAACATTGCATGTAATCCTTTCTTCTACTTTGTCTGAAGTGCAGGTTGAGGCCTCTCTGAAAATATTGAGGAAGAGAAAAACGGCAATAGGCTGTCAGATATTGACATACATGGCATCAGCCCAGCTCTATGCATGCACAAGATATTCGTGGAGGAGGTCCACAAGTCAAGTGTACAACCCCAACGTAGATTAATTCCAGCGATGCAAGATGTGGTGCGCAAGGAGGTTATTAAATGGTTAGATGTAGGTGTTGTATATCCGATTTCAGATAGCAAGTGGGTCAGGCCGGTTCAGTGTGTGCCTCAAAAAGGAGGCATGACAGTGGTCACTAATGAAAAGAATGAGATGATTCCAACCAGGACAGTGACAGGGTGGCGCATATTCATGGATTAGATGAAATTGAATGAGGCCACCAGAAAGGACCACTACCCCGTTCTTTTCATTGATCAAATGCTGGATAGGTTAGCTGGGCAAGCATAATATTGTTTCTTGGATGGCTATTAAGGATATAATCAAATCGCGATTGCGTCAGAGGACCAGGAGAATATCACATTCAGTTATCCGTACGGGACATATGCCTTCAAACGAATGCCTTTTGGGCTATGCAATGCTTCAACCACATTCCAAATATGCATGATGGCCATTTTTCATGATATGGTGGAAGATTTTGTGGAAATATTCATGGATGACTTCTCAGTCTTTGAGGAGTCTTTTGAAAAGTGTCTAGAAAATTTGGACAAGGTATTAGCTAGATGTGAAGAAACTAATCTCGCCCTAAACTGGGAAAAATGTCATTTTCTAGTGAAGAAGGGGATTGTGTTGGGCCATAAGGTGTCAAAGAAAGGACTGGAAGTTGATCGGGCAAAAGTGGAGGTAATTGAAAAGCTACTCCCTCAGTATCTGTTAAAGGGGTAAGAAGTTTTTTGGGTCATGCTGGGTTTTACAGGAAATTCATTAAGGCTTTCTCAAAGACTGGAAGACCTATGTGCAGTCTCTTAGAGAAGGAGATGAAATTCGTGTTTGATGAGCACTGCATTCTATCTTTTAAGGCTTTGAAGAAGAAGTTGATAGAAGCTTCAATCCTTACTTCCCCAAATTGGGAGCTTTCTTTTTTAGCTGATGTGTGACACAAGTGATGTGGTTGTAGGGGCAGTGTTAGGGCAAATGAAAGAGAACATGTTTTATTCAATCTATTAGGCAAGCAAAACACTGGATGCAGCTCAAGCCAACTACAAAGTGTCTGAGAAAGAAACGCTAGCCTTGGTCTATGCTTTTGACAAGTTTAGATCTTACCTGGTAGGGACTAAAGTTGTTGTTTATACTGATCATGCAGCTATTAGGTACCTATTCAATATGTAGGATGCAAAGCCACGACTGATTAGGTGGATTCTGTTGCTGCAAGAGTTTGACATAGAGATTGTCACAACCCAAGGGAATACCGTAGGTGTAACATGGTGTACTTGACCCCGAAGGGGTCTCATACAAGCCCTTAGCATAATCGTAACATAAGATAATAGAAAAGTATGGAGGATTTAAAACTTCTTTAAATTTTACAATCGAAAATATTTTCATAGGCAAGCGGAAGTCTTTACTATAACTTTGTCTCAAAACATTTATTAAACTCTTGAATAAAAGACTAGGGACGCAGCCCATACAATGTCTAAAACATAAAGAAATGACATAAAGTAATACTGGGTTTGTCCTCGAAGCTATGAGGACTCACCAAAATCTTCAACTCTTCTTGCTCCTTAAAAACCTAGCCTTCAAAGGAACTCAATCTCCAATACCCTACGTTTGATTAGAATGTAGGCAATATGCATTAGTACAAAATGTTCGAAGTATGATAGCTAGCACAACATCATAAAAGCATCTCAAAATGGTTAGTCAACATAAGACATAAACATAAGAGACAATAACATAGTCATAGCATAATCTCCAACATAAGCATCATATAATCATAAGTCAACATTAGACATAAGTCAACATAGCATAGTCCTTACTTGGACTTTCATATTTACATACTTCAACCTTTAGTCTTTCATATTACAAGAGAACTACTTCACAAGCCACCTCAAAGCATACTTGTGCAAGGCAAGAATAGCATCCCATAATACTATCCAAACTAAGTACCTCTTCTTGGTCATTCTTGGGCATAGTTCACATTCATAGTCAAGACCTAGGTTTTCATGTCATGAGAGCACTATAATCCTAAGTAACCCCAAGGCACACTTGTGCAATGAATGAAAGGCATCCCACAATACCATTCACACTAAGTATAACCTTGAAGTCAACATAGTCATACTTACCCTCCTTTAGTCTCACTCTTTAGCTTACTTCATATAGACAAGGGAACTGTCACCACCCAAGGCTAGCCCCTAGATGCGACACAGCGTACTCGACCCCAAAGGAGTCTAATACAAGCCTCATAGCCTTTCATTGCATTTGACATAGAAATAGTGCGGAATTAAAAACTCATTTAAAACCAAACTATCAAAAGCTTCATTTTAAAACACTTGAAAATACAATGGTAGTCTACTAAAGTCTCACATGGCCATCTAAACAGAGTCTTGAAACTAAAGTAGGGACACAACCCTTTACAATTGAAAAGACTAGAAATGTCTATTACATGGAAGGAAAGAAACTTCTAAAAAGACACCTGTCCTCGATCTATGAGGACGTACCACTTTAGCCTTGGAGGAAATCTCAATCCAAGCACTTTAATCTAGATAGAAGCAATCACTTGCCGGAACCTACACTTGTAGTAAAATAAGAGAAATATGGGTTAGCACACAAATAAAATGTACCAAGTATGATGACCATGCAAAAACATGCTTTAAAAAGGACATTTTGGTTGGAAACCATGCATTATGCCACTTTTTAGAAATATCATGAACAATAGCATAAGAGACATCAAATACAAGTATAATCATCATACAAGTCATAACATCACATTTGAACAATATCAACATGTAAGCCATTACCTTCACCTTAGACCTTCACCTCAAGTAACCCTCATGTTATACCTTATGCAATGTATGGATAGCGTCCCATACCACCATCCACACTAAGGCACCACATTAAGGTCACCAAAAGTGAACTTACCATTCCTTCCTTTTCACCTTTGCACAATATCCACACATAAGAGACATAACATTTCATAAGTCCTGACAAGGGAAAATAACTCATAATATAACCCAAGTATAGCATGTATCGTCATAATAAGCATTTAGAGTCACATTCTTCAATAACTTCATTTAGAGGACTTTCATACATTAGTCATTTAGACTTAGAGAACTCACTATGACCCTCTCAAAGCCTACTCGTGCAATGCATGGATGGCATCCCATACTACCACCCACACTTCATAGAACTCATCAAGAAGCCACAATGCACATCTCACATAATGGGAATATGCATTAACCGACATAGACCATGAGAGCTAAATCATGGAATCCAGTGTCGTATGACCCCACACCATAAAAAGGTGTTCTGCTTACCTAAGGTAGAACTAGTAACATTTTAGCTTGGATGGAATCCACTAGCTAATATCCTATGTGGGCACATAGTTATGGGATATGAAAGATGTTCATTGAAATCTGGCCTAATGTAGGGAGAACCTCCATCTAACCATATCCTCTCATTGCTTAGCCTTCATTCCTATAGAGTATTTCATTTTTATCAACATTATTGTACTTGAGAGGGCTACCAACATTAGGCCTATCGACCAAAGCACATTACACATGAAGGGCCACCACCATTAGGTCTACCAATTCAAGGTACATTTAAGGATAGCTCATTGATCTTCCTAGAAGGGCCACCACCATTAGGTCTACCATTCCAAGGTTCATCATTTCACACAAGAAAGGGCCACCACCATTTGGTCTACCATTTCAAGGTTTAACATCACATTTGTTCCTAGACTCATCATGAAGGGCCACCAATATTAGGTCTACCGGTTCAAGACATAGCCTAGAATACTTCATCATTCATTCATTCATGAAAGGCTACCAACATTAGGTCTACCAATTCAAGACATTAAGACATCAAGTCAAGATACATTCATCATGCAATAAAAGGATGCATAAGCCTACCAATTCAAGATATACAATATATATATATAAGACAACACTTCACATTCCATCATCATCATTCATGAGTGTCAAATTGAGAAATAGCCTTTCAATATTAACACAAATACATTCAATTCAAGATCACCTTAACTTCATTAGATTCTCATTCAAATACATAGTAAGTAAACACCTCTACCTTTCAAGTAGATCAATAGGTCATACACATTCTACTTCTACATGAAATTTAGTCGTAATTTGCCTTCAAGGCCATGAATCTCAAATCATCAACACACCAATAATTTACCATAATTAAGGCATATATAATGGTATAATTCAATAACCCAAAGTAATTTAGACATATTATAATCATAAGCTTTCATAATCAACAAACCCACTTCATAAAGGCACAATTTAGGAATTGAGAGAAATCATGGGTTCATAGAGTATTTTCATCATAAATTATCAAATAAACACCAATATAATCATAATATGACATTAGTAACCATTTGAAATCGTTTGAGGAAAGAACCCATGAGATTGAGTAAAACCCTAGGTTTTTCATGAACTTGAAAACTTTGAAAATCTACTTTGAATGGACTCTAGGGGTGAAAACTGCCCCTAGATGAAGGATCACCATACCTTAATAGATCAATTCCAAGAAAATCCACTCAATTAGCCATCCTCATCAAGCCCTAAGTCTTATTTTTCTCTTGGTCTTCAATGGAGTTCTAGAGAGAAGATATTTGGAGGGGGAGGGGTTTTGATTTGGGGGATTTGAATAATGAAATCTAAAATAGTATTTTATTGTTTTAATGCTCTTAAAATATCTTAATACACTTAAAATAAGCGTCCATACACTTAAAACAATTAATAAACAATTTACCAAATGACCCTTACCCTTGCCGAGTCAAAACAGAAAATTGCAGGTGAGGACCACGCCCTAGACTCACAGACCGTAAGTCCAGTGACAGACTGTCCTGTTGGTTCGTGGTCTAGGGATGCAACTTGCCTCAAGGGGGTCTGACCCACGGAGTCCATCCACGAACAGTGAATGGACCTACGGGGCGTGGACTCCTTCCGTGCTTCACCCCATTTTGGCCAAACTTCATGGTTCTTTAGGGTCTTGGGGTTAGACTTAGGGTCCTCCTCAAGGACCCTTAGGGTGGTCCTTGGGGAGTCGTACCTTGGTGTTTAACCCCTATACCATAGCTCAGGACAACCTTTTACACCCTCAAACCTCACATCAACTTCAAACACACACTAGTTTGGCTCTAGTTTCACCTATTTGTTTTACGGGTCATTACAAGAACTATCATCCTTATTCAAACATTTCATGGAAGGCAACTATATCACAACCCTATCGTAAGAACTCTTTCTTGAATGACCCTAAGTCATACTTGTGCAATGCACGAATAACATCCCATAATACTACTCATGCTAAGTACTACTTTTAGGTCCTCATACTAATACTTCTTAATTTGGAACCTAGTTCCTCTCTTTAACTTTAGAACATTATAAGGTACTCTTTTAAATACATCTTAGTTCATTATTAGATTGAACCTTAGGAGATACCACTTTTAGCATGTCTAGGTTCATCATCTACATGGACCCTATGAGATACTACTTTAAGCATGTCTAAGTCCATTCATACTCTTGAACACTATGAGGTTAAGTAAGTCTTAGTTCAATTATGCTTTAGAACATTATGAGATGCTTCTTCAAGCATGTCTTAGTTCATTGTATATGGAGATTGCTACTAGAAACATTAACTCAACTATGTGAAGGCTTCCATCTTATGAGACCTAACTTTGGGAAAACCCACACTCTACTACGTAATAGTTCCCCCTTTAACTTGGATAGTCCTCACATCAACTAGGTGTGGTTCTCCTTTCTACTTGGAGCCCGGACCCTATCTTATGTGACACTCCATCTCATCTTCAATATACACTTGGAGACAAGCATACACCCCAAGGATTACTTGTTAATCCTTGCTTAACACTCATCTCCAATGAAAGGATGTCCTTCACAACCAATCCATGTTCAAGTGATTCTATCACTTCATACTTTCAAGCATTCACAAAGTAGATTAGGTGAGTATAGGCCTTTCACCACAAATCCACCTATTAGACTTCTATTCAACACATTGACTCTACTCTCAAAGACCTAGTGATTCAACATTCATGACTACAAGCCTTACTCTCATACTTCACTTCATCCTATCATCATTCATATCTAGGTTACAAGACACTCAAGTCATAAGGTTCATCTTTAAGCAATTCTAATCATATTCTTCCATATCAAGAGACTCTAGTCATAACTCATTATGTAAGATCAATATCAAGCATTACTACTCAAGAACCATCATATTCTCATAATTCTAAATCAATTCATGCATATAGGTTCTAGCCCTAGACAATTACTAGCCAAAACATTAATTCTAGAAGATCACTTTGACCTTCAATTTTACTATCCATGGCAATAACCCACATAATTCATCTTTATCAATTAGACTAGGGTAATCATTGAACTCACATAAATTCATCATAATATCATGAATTAATACTAAATGAATCATAAATAAGTATTAACCAACCAATTGGAGTCATACCCAACTAACTATACCCACACATTGGAAGAAACCCTAGCCGAGATTGGGGTTCTTCTTCACAAATTGGGGAAATTCTAGGGGAATTCATGGGTGGAAGAACCCATAGATGAAAAGCTAAACATACCTTAAATCAAATCCCTACACAAACCTTTAGCAATGGAGCCTTTGTTCTTGACCTTAGCTTCAAGCTCTAGCTTCTTCTTCAATGGAGCTTTTCTAGAGAGAGAAATATTTGAGAGGAGAGTGTTTCGGGGTTTTGATTTGGGTCTTGGAATAAATGACTTAATTGGGTGAGTTTTGGGGTTAAAATGACTTATATAGGGGTCCTAGGCTTGTGAAAAACGACATATCTTTGAGTTAAAAGGATTGGGAAAAGACCCAAGAAGTTCCCTTGCTGGAAACTGCCGAAATAGCATGATGAATGACTTCACGGATCGTCATCATCACCATGGCCAGTCAAACGGGTCATGAAGAATTTTCAGCCTGACAGTGCTTCACTATTTCGGGAATAACTTTTTACCCTGAGATTGGAATTAGGCAAACTCGACGGCGTTGGAAAGAGGACTCAGAGACCTTTAATTCGATATGAAATGGCCCACCTAATTCGTTTTGAGCTATGAGATATGAGCATTTTAAATTGACCCTACACTCTAAGTTTAATGAAAACCTTCACGGTCCGTGTGGGGCTTCACGGACCATTGAGATGCCCTTGGCCCTTGACCAGTAGCCTAGATTGCCACCCCTTAACCCCTAAAAATCTAACTCATCACTAAGACTCTTCCCCACGACCCGTGGTGGCCTTCCCGAGCCGTCTAGTGGCTCGTGGGGAGGATCTCCTTTTGGGCAGATTCTAGGGGCTCACCTCACCGCCTAGCCTCCACGCCCCTCACCACGTCCCGTGGTGCCCACCACGAGGCGTCATGATGGTTGTGGGAGGTGAGCCAGCCTTGTTAGCTATTGCCTAAGGTCTACGGGAACCATCAGGACTCGAGTGACCTTCTTAAAGGGTGGCAAGGCTAACTCCTAGGTTTGCAACCTCTCTCTTGGACCCTTGCTTAGGCTACTAGGTTCCGAGGTATTACATAGATCAAGGACCGAAAAGGTTCTGAAAATCAGAATGCAGATCACTTGTCCAGGTTGGAGAGTTCGTCACATGTGGGTGAGCAAGGTCAAAAGAAGAGGCCGTTTTATAATGCTCGGTTCTACATATGGGATGAGCCTTATCTATTCAACTAGGATCTTGACAAAATGGTGAGGAGGTGTGTACCTGAGTCTGAGATGAGACAAGTGATGGATAGTTGCCACTCGTCTGCATATGGGGGTTATCATGGAGGTGAGCGCACTGAACATAAGGTGCTCCAATCAGGTTTTTTCTGGCCTACTTTGTTCAAAAATGTTGCAGGTTATGTGAAGAGTTGTAATCAATGCTAGAGGATGGGGATTATTTCCAGACGACATGAGATGCAATTTCATAACATCTTGGAGGTCAAAATATTTGATGTTTGGGGGGTTGACTTCATGGGATTGTTCCCACCATCCAATGGAAATCAATATATCCTTGTGGCTGTAGACTATGTGTCACGACCCAAGACTACACCCCGGATGCGACACGGCATACATGACTCTAAAGAGCCTCATAGCATTCATAACATAAGAACAAGGGAAAAAGTGTGGAATTTAAAACTCTTTTTTACAATCGAAGTCATTTTTCATAAAAGCAAGCGAAAGTCTTTCTATACTTTGTCTCAAACCATCTAGAACCATAAGACTTAATACTTTGGGACGCATCCCATACAAAAGCTCTAAACATAATAATAAAAGACATAAAGGGATCATGGTGGGTTTGTCCTCGAAACTATGAGGACTCACCAAATCTTCAACTCCTTGCTCCTTAGAAACCCATCTTCTAGGAATAGAACATCAAGTCCAAACCCTACACTTTGTAGAAAAATAGAAGAAATATGGGTTAGCACATTTAATGTATTAAGTATGATAGCCATGCAAAAACCATGCAATATGTCAATTTTTTTTAGAAAACATCATGAACTTTAGCAAAAGGCATAAGATACCATCACATTCAACATATAAGCCATTTCATCACATTAGAACATTCACCTTAAGTAACCCTAAGCTATACTTGTGCAATGTAATAATAGCATCCCATAATACTATCCCTACTAAGTACCACTTTGAGGCCACCTTAGATGAACTTACCATTTCTCACACTCATCTTTGGTCAGTACTCATACATAAGGAACATAAACATTTCATAAGTCATGACAAGGAAAGTAACCCCTAATACCATCCAAGTAAAGCATGCATCATTACATTAAGCATTTAAGTCAACATTCTCCATTAGCTTCATTAAGAGCACATTCATTCATTAGTCCTTAAGACATTAGAGAACTCACCATATCCCTCTCAAAGCCTACTCATGCAATGCATGGATGGCATCCCATACTACCACCCACACTTCATAGAACTTCTCAAGCAACCATAGTGCACATCTCACATGATGGAAATAAGCATCAACCGACATAGACCATGAGAGCAAATCATGGAATCCGGTGTCATGACCCACAGCGTAAAGAGTTGATCTACTTGCCTAGGGTAGAACCAGTAACATTTTAGCTTAGGTGGATCCACTAGCTAATATCCTATGCGGGCACATAGTTATGGGATAAGATATATGTTTATTGAAACCCGACCTAACGTAGGGAGAGCTTTCATCTTACCATATCCACTCGGTGCTTAGCCTCCATTCCCATAGAGTAGCTCATTTTCATTAACATTATTGTAATTAAGAGGGCTACCAACATTAGGTCTACCGACCCAAAGTACATTACACATGAAAGGGCCACCACCATTAGTTCTACCGATTCAAGGTACATTATAAGGATAGCTCATTGAATCCTCAAGAAAGGGCCACCACCATTAGGTCTACCGATTCAAGGTTCATCATTTCACACATGAAAGGGCTACCACTATTAGGTCTACCGATTCAAGGTTTATCATTCATTCATTAGTTCCTAGACTCATCATCATGAATGGCTACCAACATTTAGGTCTATCGATTCAGAGTTCATTAAGTCCATATACATTAGTAACACAAGAAGAGGATGCCTAAGCCTACTAATTCAAGGTACAACAATCGACATTACTTCATTCATACAAGAAGAGGATGCCTAAGCCTACCAATTCAAGATACATTAATCAACATTACTTTCATTTACACAAGAAAAGGATGCCTAAGCCTACCAATTCAAGGTGTACATTACATTGAAGAAACCCTTCACATTCTATCATCATCATTCATGAGTGTTAATTGAGGATAAGCTTTCAATCATAACACAATTGTATTCTAAACATGATCATAACACTTTCATTGAGATCACACACATATACTTCACATCATAATCATACATAAATCCTTCATGAAATTGCCCTCCAAGGCTATAAATCAATCTCAACCCAAACATCTAGAATACTACATTCGATAAGGGAATTAACATGATTCAAAAACTAATTCAATATAGACATAAACAATTCAATATGCTTTCATAATCATTCAACCCAAATCACAAACTTCCAATTTAGTATTTTGGGGGAAACATGGGTTAATAGGAGAAATTCTCCATAATTCATCATTAATTCAATAATCCATTGATAATTCATCACATATAAACCTTTGAAAATGTTTTGGAATTGAACCCGTGCTTAGATTAAAAACCCTAGGTTTTTAGGGGATTTTGGAAACTTGAAATCATCTTTTGATAGGGCTCATTGAATGAAACTTAATCAAGGATGAAGACTACCATACCTTTATTGAAGAAACTCCACGAAAATTGAGTGAGAATGGTGAGATCTTGAGCTTGACACCTTGATTCCTTCTTCTCCAATGGTGGTTTCTAGAGAGAGAATATTTGGAGAGGTAGTTTCTAATTTTTGAGTGTTTGGGAATAATGAATTGGAAAAAGTGTTTTAACACTTTTAAAAGCCTTAAAATACTTTAATTAATCAATAATAACCGACCCCTAACTTAACTAACCTTAAAAGGAATTTACTAAGTTACCCCTCCACTTGGCTGAATCTTGACAGAAAAGCAGTGGTGACCTACGAAGCCCCACCCATAGACCGTGGGTGGGTCTATGAGCCGTGCTGGCTTTCTGTGGTTGGTGACTGGAACATGCCATCTTGGCCCTTGACCTACAGAGCAAGTCCACGAGGCGTGAATGGACCTACGAGGGGTAGGTTTCATCTGTGGGTCACAACTTTTCTACAACATGGGCAGATTTGGGGAGCTTTGGAGGTTAGGCTTTAGGGTCCCCCTCAAGGACCCTTGGTTGGTCCTTGGGGAGTCGTACCTTGACATTTAACCCCTAAACCCCTTAATCTAAACTTGGGAAGACATTCTACAATGTCAAACCCCACAACAAACTAAAAAAACAAATTCGATAGGCTCTAGTTTCACTTACTAGTTTTTCGGGTCGTTACACTATGTGTCAAAGTGGGTTGAGGTAGTAGATCTGCCTATTAACGATGCTAAAGTGGTGCTAAAGTTTTTAAAGAAACATATCTTCACTCTGTTTGGAACTCCTAGAGCAATAATTAGTGATGTAGGGACGCACTTCATAAATCAATTAGTGAAGAATATCTTAGCTAAATATGGAGTCAGGAACAAGGTAGCTACAACATATCACCCTCAAACCAGCGGCCATGTAGAAGTGTGAAACCGTGAAGTGAAGCGGATTCTGCAGAAAACAGTAAATGCCCAAAGGAAAGATTAGGCAATGAATCTCGATGATGCATTATGGGCGTACATGACAACTTATAAGACACCAATAGGGACTTCTCCCTACCACTTGATATTTGGTAAAGCTTGTCACCTTCAAGTTGAGTTAGAACATCAGGCTTGCTGGGCAGTGAAGAAGTTGAATCTGGATCCAGAACTAGCCGGAAGAAAAAGGATGGGTCAGCTACATGAATTGGAGGAATTCAAACTCCATGCCTATGAAAATTCAAAGCTCTACAAGGTGAAGACTAAGTGTCGGCATGATAAGTATATTGTGTCCCAACTCTTTGAGCCTGTTCAAAAGGTATTATTGTTTAACTCTAGATTGAGGTTGTTTCTAGGTAAGCTGAAGTCAAAATGGAGCGGACCATTCGAGGTGGTGCGCATGAATGACCATGGAGTTGTAGAGTTATGGAATGAAGGAAAGCATTCCACGTTCATAGTGAATGGACATACGGTGAAGCACTACTTCAGACAAGAGGTAAATCGAAAAGAAGAGGTTTTGGATTTGAGAAATGAATGATGGGGAGTTGAGTCATGCCGCGGAGTTAAATCAGGCGCTACTCAGGAGGAAACCCGTGACTTTGTACACTAGAAGATATTTCCTTTTTTTTATAGGTGAGTTTTTGTTATTTTCAGTTATAGTAAAGTTTATTTACTTTAGTATTTGTAAGTTGTAATTTTAAAAAAAAGTCAAAAAAAAATGTGGAGTCTGTGACTTGGACACGTGGCGAACCTATTTTTGCATGGTGATGGTCGCTCGAGGAGAAGAATAAAATATACAAGGGTAGTCCACGACAGCTCCACGTCACAGACCTATAGCTGGAAAATACGACAACAGTGAGGGATTAATAGTGAAGTCCGTGACCTGCCCACGTCGCGGACTGGATTTCACCAAGCATAGGACACCCCACATGAAGAATCAAAAGTTATAAGTTGTGTCCACGACAGCTCCGTGTCGCGGACCTGGTGATTATCTTTCAAACTTTTTTATTAAAAATTTGGGTTTTACCCAATTAACTTGGTAAAACCCGACCCCCATTCCCTTTTATCCTGCAATTCGTCCCAAAATCCCTACTATCCCAAGAAATCGAAAGAATTCTCTTTCCCTCTCTAACCATAATACTCTCTTCCTAAATCAACTGCGCGTCTCAAAGTTGAGTTTCCATCTCAAATTCTTCCAATTTTGTCAGTCTAAAAACTCAAGGTATGCTTCTTACTCCTAATTTTCTTTTGTGTGGGATGAATTGTTGAAGTTAGGGCTTGTATTCATGTGATGGATGGGTGAAATATTTTATTTTGTTTGTTGAAATTGATTGTTCTATGTGGAATATGAGATAATGGGTGAAATTGTTTACTTTTTCTACCTATTCAACGATACCCATGGTTGTAAACCTTTTAGAATGAACTTGGTTGATGTTAGAAGGGGATACTTGGGATGAGTGAGTTAAAAATTGGGTTTTGTGAAGTCTTGAGAAGCAAAATTGTTATGAGGGAACAGATTGAGAAAAAGAATATAGGTTGGTTTAAATTCTTGGGTAAAATCAAGTTAACAATGGATGGGTGTGCTTAAATTGTGATAGGTGTGAGAATATTATGCTGAAAATAACAATGGGAAGTCTGAGTACCTTGTTGTTTGTTACATGTGTGCTTAAACTAAGTGTGGGTGAATTTTTACTAATAGGGTCTCATTGATTAAAGTGATAACTGTCTGATTGAAGGATATCATGTCTGGCACAACAAGATCTGGCAAAGCGGGCGTCTAGCAGCCGTAAGAAAGTGAGGACTGGCACAACCATTCCCCTAGCACCTGCAGTCCCAAGAGGGAAGACCCAATGTTGCGGTTCCAAGGCAATTACGTCGAAGGGCAAGAAGTGGTATAAATCCCACACCAAAGCCAAGTACTTTTTGGATGTGGTGCTAGATGATGTGCAGTTGGAGAGGGAGTTCCCTCGGATTATACGCCGCCTGGAAGAATTGCACATGGGATTCATCTTTCAGGATACTTTAGAGTGCAATGTGAGCGTGCTTTGGGAATTCTACGCAAATTGGAAACCTGACACTCAGTCTCATTTTGTCACAGTGCATGGCGTGGAGGTCCCTCTTACACCCTCAGCTATCAATCAAGTGCTCAGCACCGCAGAAGCCCCTTTCTGATATCTTGAATGGGTTAAACATCAGCCATCCGTATCAGAAGATTCGACACACTTTGTGTGAGGTACAATCCACTGCAAAGTGGATTAGCCATGGGTATCATTAGTCTTGTTTGTATGCCCATATGAATCGAAAAGCTCGGGTGTGGTTAAAAATTGCCATAAATTATTTGATACTAGGGCAGCATTTCACCGAGATGACAGGGGACCGCGTGTACTTGGTCTATGCTCTGATGAAGGACCTACCCATCAATGTAGGAGCGGTTTTGAAATCGGCCATGCGGAAGGCTAGAGTGCATAGAGGTAGAAGGTATGCTTTTGGCGGACTAATCACTAGTTTGTGCAAGATAGCTGGAGTACCTGAGGAAAGCTGTAACGACCCTCAAAATAAAGTAGGATAAAGTAGAGACTCACATGGGTTTTATGCATTTATAACTTGTCAAAATAATGAAGAATAGCCTTTTAAGTCAGTTTTAAAGAGTTTGGAAGTCAAACGTCAAGGGACAACCAAGAAGTTCGGAAACTGGTCTTTTACGTGTTGGTGTGTTCTAGTATGTTGTTCATGTTTTTATGTGTTGTTTGGAGTCTAAAATCAGTGGAGGTGACCCTAGTGTCTTATAAATGTTTTTAGGGTCAAAACGTTCGGATACGACGCCCCAGGGGCTACCCTAAGGGTCACCGAGGAGGACCCCAACCTTGGCCAAGCAAGCTGCCAAGGCAGCTTAAAGTTGTGCTTGGAGGGAGCATGTCCGCGTCGCGCACTAGCTCCACCAAGGGCCAAAAGTTTGGTCCGCATCGCGGACTCTACTGTCTCGGATTTAATTTATGAAAACTTGTGGGAACACCTCCGCGTCGCGAACTTGTTTCCCGATGAAATCTGCGAAAATAAAACTCAAGTTTGACTTGTTTAAAAGGTCCAACTAATTGAGGGGTAGTTTGGGTACTTTGGGGAATTATTATAAACTTTTATTCTACCTATTTTAGGGTATTTTAAGTTGGTTAAAACCCCAAAACCTAGAATTAGACCCCATTCTTCAAATTGACCCTTCCCTCTTAAAATGGATTCTCTCAAAAACTCCATTGGAGACCTTGATGAAGCTCAAGCTAGAAGATGGGTTTTCAACTGATTTCTTCTTCAATTTCATGGGTCTTCAATAATTAAGGTATGATGACTCTTGATTCTAGAATAACCTCTCATTCAAGGAGTTCTATCAAAGATTTTCAAAAGTGATTCAAAGACCAATTCCCAATTTTCAATCTAAACATGGATTCCTTGTCAAACGATTTTCTAAATCATTCTATTGATGAATTAATGTGGAATTAATGTTTTTAAGACAATCTTCAAAGGAATTCTTGAAGAACCCATGATCCCCAAATTCTCAAAAATTGGCCTATGATGTCGGTTTTTGTGAATATGATCTCTATTGATGAAATTATGATTAGATTAGATTGTATTGATATTTCCTATGATTATCTATACTTATTCATGTTGAATTGTTGGTATATTGATGAGTGGAGAATTATGGCCTTATGAGCAAAGTTATGGGTTGATCCCTTTGTTTATAGAATTGTACTTAGATTATGTTTATGATATTGAATTACATTGTTGATTCCTATTGCTACCTATGTCAATTGATTATGAATTGTTGAGGATTGATCCATGGTGATCATGGCTTGGAGAATTGGTAAGTTGACCTAACTTCTAGTCTATAGTATGAGAATTGATGTTGTGTGGTTTGATCCACTTATGGTGGAGGTGTTCACTTCTTGTCTATCTATGCATGTTGAGATCATGGCCTTGAAGGCAATAGATGTGAAGTGAATTGATGATTATGATGCATATGTTTATGAAGTTATGATATGAAGGTTATGTATGAAATCCTCAATGCTAGCATGATGTTTAAAGTGTGTTGATGATGAAGAGTATAATATGAATGATAATGTTAGGGATAAGGTGTGGTCTACATGATTGATTATGTTAGGTACTATTGTGGAATGACCCCTACCTATATGACCCCTATATGAATGTTTGATCATATACATGTTAGGAGTACCTATTCAATGTTGAATGTGTTCTTGTCTCCTATGATAAAGTGTGGGTGTGTGGTATAGAATCCCTAAGGGCTCTACATGTGAATTGCTCATGAATTGGGGACATTGTGAATGTGTTGTGACCCCTTTAAGGGAAGAACACTCAATATCAATGTTGTTGCTATATGTCACTATGAGGACCAATATGCACACACACACTCTACATGTATAGCTATGAATATGATGTGTTGTGGTGTCTATTGAAAGGTTAACTCTTATATGCACCCTTACATCTTATTATGCATGCAAAGTGTATGATTAGCAAGGTATGAATATGTGTTGTATAAAGGTGTTTATGTGAAAGGCTTTCTCATATATGTACACACATGAATGAATGAATAAGGTTTATGATAATCTAGTAAAGGTGAGTCTCTTGAAAGGCTTTCTCAATTGTACTCTAAACTATGTTATGAATATGGTATGATTATGTGAAAGGTCATTCTCACATAATGTAAGTTCTATGATGAAAGGTCATTCTCATCTTAGAAACCTTTGAGCTATATGATATGAGGGATTAAGTCCCTAAAGCCTATTTTATGAACTAATGTTAAATAAAGGCTTAAAGATGTTAAACAGGGAGTTAGAGCTTAGCACCGAGTGAACATGAAAAATGAGAGTGGGGGCTTCATGTTTAGCAAGTCCAGCTTCCCACAAGAGAACCTTAACATTTAGCAAGTTCGGGTTCCCAACATAGATGTTGTCTCATGAGATGGAAACCTCCACGCTTAGTAAGTCAAGGTTTACTAGTAGCAATCTCCTTGTTCCATAACTACTTGCCCCCGTAGGTATTAGCTTAGTGGATCCACTAGATAGTTATTATGTATGTAGGTCCTACTTTGGCAAGTAGTACCCTCTCTTTTCGATGTGGGAGTAGAACACCGGATTCCATGTAGCTCACATGGTCTATGTCGGTTATGGCAATGTCTCCCAAAGTTAAGAAATGAACTACGATAAGAATATGAACTCAAGTCATGATTTCTTAAAGAGTTACTTAGTGTAGGTAGGACTATGGACCCTACTTATGCATTGCACAAGTGGACTCTAAGGGAGGTTATGATTAGGCTCTTTATGTAATGAAGACTATGGTCTATGTATGTTAATATGAAAGCATGTTAAGGTTGACTTTACTTATGTCAAGACATGA
>JAJOOE010009333.1:0-17719 GCA_036250405.1 Solanum raphanifolium
TTTTGTTGGATATTTTAGTGTCATTAATCATATCATATTGTGTTATATTTTTAAGAAACATCTTAGATAGTTGTATTTTGGTAGGACTAAAGAAATATTTGAAGTACAAGTAAATTATATGTTTGTATGAATATTTTACCGGAAAACCCCGAAACAAACCGAAAAACTTGAAAAAACCCGAGGTTGAAAAACCCGAGTTTTATTGGTTTGGTTTGGTTTGGTTTATAAATTTAAAAATCCGACACAAATGATTTTGTTTGATATTTGAAAAACCTGAATCAACTCGGCCATGTACACCCCTAATTGTGGGGTCATAATTTACCTATTTCATTTCCTTACTTTTTCTCAACCAATTTTTATCCTTCCTTTTACTTTTTCTTTCTTATTTGCATTTTTTTATGCTTGTTAACTCTTAGCCTAATTTTAGTTTTTTTTTTAAAAAAAAACAAAACTTTGGAACTCACCCATAGTATCTAATACATATTCTTCATTCACTTTTATTTGTTATTTTTTTCCTAAAATAGATATTCATTTTCATTTGTCACAAAATCAATGCATAAATGTCACTATTCTTCCTATTTTATCCTTATGAGTTATTAGTCTTGAAAATATACAGTTGACTATAACATAGAAAAATTAAGTAAATAATTTATGTCTATTAGTCAAATTAATTAATCAAAATAAATTAATTCATGTTCATTGATTGACAACTTAACTTCAAAAAAATACACCATTTGTCCCTAATTACTCGTCCAATTTTTCTTTTTTTACTTGTCCATTTTGACAAATCCAGAAAGGACAATTTTTCTACCTATTATACCCTCAATTAATTAATTTTAGAAAATGTAGAGCTTCTTGAAAATTGTAAATTTTTAACCAATTCACCTCATAATTAATAGGGGTAAAACGATAAACTGACTATGTCAATCATTGTTTTCTTAATAGGTGTGTCAATTCAAAAGTGGACTAGTGATTAGGGACAGAAGAAGTATTAAATAAGGATGAAATACTCCCTCCGTTCCTTTTTATATGTCATTCCTTTCTATAAAATATTGGACCATAATATTTGTCATTTCATAAAATCAATGCATAAATCATCATATTCTTCCTATTATACCCTTAATAGAGTAGTTAATTAGTCTTGAAAATATATACTTTGACCAACCAGAAAAACTAATAAGTAATTAATATTCATTGGAGTACTTCATACATTGATTAATTAATCTCTCCATTCACTATTTTATAAAATCTGATTTTGAAAATAAACTCAAAAATTTAAATAGTCATCCAAATATATTTTAATTTTTGAAATCTAGCATATTCATCATCTATTGAAAAGTTGACTTAAGAAAACATTAAATAAAGGTAGAAGGGTAAAATTACTTAATTTCTTAATGCAAGTGCAATCTAAAAATGTGACATATAAAAAGGAACAGAGGGAATAGTAAACTTGCTTGATTTCTTAATGCACGTGAACTCTAAAATAATACTCCCTCCGTCCAACAATACTTGTCCACTATACTAAAAATAGATATTCAACAATACTTGTCCACTTTATGAAATCCATGAATAATTTTACACTTAGTTCCTAATTTACCCTTATCACTAATTATAGTCATTTCTCTATTACATTTTTCAAGGCATTGTATTTATTATATTCAAAGGGTGATATAGTAAAATTATCCTTCTATTTATAATTTCTTAAGGGGTGTGCCAAGTCAATAATGAACAACTATTGTTGGATAGAGGGAGTAACATATTTATTAAAGGGAAAAAGGACAAATATACCTCCAAACTATTGTAAATGATATGCATATACTCTCTGTCATACTTTTGGGGAAATTTGTGTTCTTGCCGTCCAAAAACTAGAGCATATATACCATTTATACTAACAGACATACACGTGCCATAACCTTATCCACCCATCCGAAATTTATTAAATATCGAATCGACGGATAAGATTGTCCCACATGTCCCTATTTAGTCTTCCGTTAGAGTGGATGACATATATGCTCTAGTTTTTGGACGGCAGAGACACCAATGTCCTAAAAGTATAACAAAAAATATCTGTATATTATTTACGATAGTTTGAGGATATATTTATCTTTTTTCCCTTTATTAAATAGAAACTAAGGGAGTAAAAGAAGAATAGAAAAACAGACACACTTTAATAACTTTGTCCTTGGAACAACCATTAATGCTAGCATGCCATAAATTTTTACTCCCTCTGTCCTATCATTGTCTCATTTTTTTTCTTGATTTTTTAATTTAATATCTGTCATTTACTTTGTGATTGATTAATTTGAATTTATTTTAGCAAATTTTAAAGTCCATTTCACCTAAACAAAATTTTTAATTCTATTATTTTTTTTCGTCTTAACTTATATAATAAAGTTCATATTTCAAGAGTTTAGATTTTTTTAAAAAAAATTCTGATCATAATATATAAATACAATCTTTAAGGTTTTTCATAAATAATTTATATTTCGAAAATTACATAAAAGAAATTCTACAAATAAAAAATTAACAATTTAAATAACATATAAATAATAATTTATTTATTATTTAATTCTCAAAATTTAAAACTATATCATATAAATTTGTGACGACGTAGTCAATAAAATATTGACTTAAACTGCATAGTTGATAGATAAAAACTGCTGTCTGCTGATGTGACATCTTCACTATCATACAAATTTGTGACAACTAATCATTAAAATACTGACTTTTAGACTATTTTAATTTATAAAAATTCTATCGATAATTATAAAGAAAATGACCAATTAATTAAGGACACCAAGTTTGAATTTGGTTTATGTAGCCAAATTGGAAACTCCGACCACCTCGGAGTGGCAAAATTCAACACTTCCGTTTCTATTTATATATTATTATTTTAAATTTCATGTTCTTTAAGAAATTAAGTAGATTTATCATATAACTTTATTTAGTATTAAGTTGAAATCAAGTTTTTAATAAATAAATGTAAATTAATTTATTTTAATTAATAAAATTGATCAATGAACATAAATTAATTATTTAGTTTTTCTATATTAGATCAAATTTATACTTTTAAGCCTAATAATTCTCAACAATAAAATAGGAAGAATAATGCTATTTATATATTGATTTTGTGAAAATTGAAATGACAAATATTAAATATCTTTAGTATGGACGTATAAATATGAATAAAGAGAATATTAAAGAATATTTATTTTTAGTAAAGACGACATTTTATTAGGAACGAAGGAATTAGATGTTGAATTTGTTAAAAAAAAATTCCATTGAATATTGCTTTTTCATGTTTTGAATTTGTTTGTGAAAATTCTGTCTCCGCCACGTCAGGCTATTTTTATATTCCAAAAATGTGAATCACATAAGCGCTGACGTTTGCTTATTTTTTTCCTTCTATATATACACACTCACTAATATTACAACATTCTAAGTTTTTTTCCCCAACTTTATCCTCTTTCCTCAGTCACCGGAATTCATGGCTTCGCCGGAAAACGACATTTACCGGCCATTTCTACAAAACAATGTAACATCATTATCACCACAATTATCCGAAACTCACAATTTCGAATCAAGCAACGAGCTCGAAACTGTGCTATTGGACACTGAAATACCTCTCTGGAGTAAACTCCGATTAGCAACATGGATCGAAATGAAGCTCCTCTTCTTCCTTGCTGCTCCGGCGGTTATGGTTTACATGATTAATTACGTCATGTCTATGTCGACTCAGATATTCTCCGGCCACTTGGGTAATCTTGAGCTTGCTGCTGCTTCACTTGGAAATACTGGGATTCAAGTTTTTGCTTATGGTCTTATGGTATGGTTTTCGTTAATGCAGATAACATGTTTGATATATTGTCTGACTGAGAAAATTGAAGCTATTCTGAAAAAAAATATGATGAAAAATGAAGAAATATAGGCGGATTCACAATTTGAAGTTTATGAGTTTGTATACTCGATTCACAGTCACATATTTATATATAGTTTATGAATTTCTTAATAAAAATACAGCATATGTGCAAAAGTTACTGAGTTCGAACAAATTTTGGAGTAATCAGAGTTATATTCTAATTTTAGGTGAAATTGTACTATTTCGTGAAATATGGTTTTTTTCTCGAAAATTGGGGCAAGGGGAAGAGATTACGTTAAAGTTCAGGTAGTCAATCAACTGAGCTAGTAAGATTTTCCGTAAGGTGGGGAGTCAAACTTTCATCATGAAAGTTCATGTAGTCGAGCTACTAAGATTTCCCATAAGGTGGGGAGTCCAACTTTCATCAATTATAAACTAAGATTTCCCATAAGGCGGGGTGTCAAACTTTCATCAATTATGTGAAGCTAAGATTTTCCGTAAGGTGGGGAGTCAAACTTTCATCAATTATGTGAAAGTTCATATAATCAATCAACTGATTTACTAAGATTTCTCGTAATTTATGTTCGTATGTTTGTAAATGGCAGTTGGGCATGGGAAGTGCAGTGGAAACACTATGTGGTCAAGCATTTGGGGCAAAGAAATACGATATGCTTGGAGTTTATCTTCAAAGATCGACAGTTCTGTTAACTCTAACAGGAATTTTACTCACCATAGTGTACATTTTCTGCAAGCCGATTCTAATATTTCTAGGCCAAACTGAGAGAATTGCAGCAGCAGCAGCGTTATTTGTGTACGGTTTAATCCCTCAGATATTTGCCTACGCCATTAATTTTCCGATTCAGAAATTCCTTCAAGCTCAGAGCATTGTAGCCCCCAGTGCATACATCTCTGCTGCTACGTTAGTGTTGCATTTGGGGTTGAGCTGGGTGGTGATTTTTAAGATCGGGCTCGGATTACTTGGGGCGTCATTAGTGTTGAGTTTGTCATGGTGGATAATTGTTATAGGCCAATTTGTGTACATTGTGAAGAGTGACAAGTGTAAACAGACATGGAAAGGGTTCAGTTGGATGGCGTTTACCGGCTTGCCGGAGTTCTTCAAGCTATCGGCGGCCTCGGCAGTGATGCTGTGCTTGGAGACTTGGTACTTTCAGATTGTGGTGTTGCTTGCTGGCTTGCTTGAAAATCCTGAAGTGGCTTTGGATGCTCTTTCTATTTGGTAAGAACAAAACTCCCTGCCAATTATTTTGGATAGCAATTATTTTGCGAGAAACGATTTGTGTTTGACCAATATATTTAGAAAACATTTTTGAGCGCCAATTAGTGTTTAAATTGAATTTTTAAAAAGTGTTTTAAGTGTATTACATGCTTTTAAAAAAACAAAAAACTTTTTTAGCTTGTCAATTAACTTCTGCTATTCATACTTATTTTCTTCCAAAAGTTTGGCTAAATGCCTTACTTTTTTAAAATAAGCATTTTTTGAAAAAACAAATAAACACTTTTATCTTGCGAAAGCTTGACCAAACAAACTATTTTGATAAGAAATAGAGTTGTAAGAGAGAGATATTGTACCAAAACATCTTTTGAATTTTATAATTTTAAATAAATCACGTAGAATGATGAAATTAAAGAGTTACTAAATATATATATATAAAAATCTTTTTAACATAGTATAAACTAAACAAAAAAAAGGTAAAACAAGTAAATTTAATGGTCTCTTTGCTCTTTCTCAGATTCCATTCCCATTAAAATTGTATCCCTTCCCATTAAATTTGAGTAGATTTGCTTGTATTACTATTTTTTCCCTATGTTTATTTTTAAAAGTATTTTAAAAAATATATATTTAGTAAGATTGTAAAATCCAATTCTTATACAATCCAATTGGAGAAACTTAAACTCTTGAATATTTACGTTCATGATCTTTTACTCCGATTCTTATACAATTTTACCAAATGAGTAAATCATAGTTAATAAACAAGATATCAAAATATTCTACGGTGCTTCATTGATAAATAACATATCTCAGTGTCCCTTGTATAAATAAATATTCGTATTTACAATTTTTTAAATACTTATAATCTTATAAATATTGAGTTGTCAAATCTTTTCATATGGTGTAGAGCTGAGCATGAGTCTTTTTATATAAAATTTAAAATGATGAGTCTGTTTTTATAAAATATAAATTTATGAGTCAAGTTTTACATAAAAAAAAATTGAAATACTAAATTGTAATCTGAAATCATATATCCAAAGGCTGATTTGAGATGATGACTTAATATCGCATGTCCAAACACAAGTTAAAAATACATGTTATTTTTATCAAGTTTCACGATAAGTATCTTTTTGATTGTGCTTATCCTCTTTTTCGTCTCTTCCTTCTTAATGTGGCGTTTTCTTCTTCTTTATTTGACGTAGAAAATATTTACATAATTAAATCATTTGAAAAGTAATTATATGTAATCTTGTTTAATTTGGTAATCCAAAACAAATGATTAAGTAACTTGTCATAACATGTTAAATAATAGTGTAAAATATCTATCTAAACTACGTTTGGTCTGATTGCAAATTGTGAAAATAGACTTTTAGATCCATTTTTTCTTTAACCAAACAATAGTGGAGAAAACTTTTAAAATGATTGCTTGGAGAAAAAGCTTTAGACCTAACCATTTTGCCTTTTCCTTGTGTTTGGTGGTGAATAACTCAAGCATGTCAATTTCTGGTTGGGTCTTCATGATATCAGTTGGATTCAATGCAGCAGCAAGGTCAGTTCTCGTTTTAACGAACCTTTTTCTCATTTTTTGTTACTCTTCTTGAGATTGGCGTTTGAGCTAGATAATCTATTTTTTCGTTTCTGCAAATGAATTGGAATACATAGATAGATACCATAACTTGGTCTCAATTGACAACTAAGCGCTCCAACTTTGAGAATGCACATCTAGACACCTCAGCTTGTCCCCACTCTGTCTTGTTGGCACCCTACCTTGACGTGTCTAGATGATCATTTTGTAAGTTGGAGTGTTCAATTGACACAATGAAGACGAGTTGAGGTGTCTAGATGAGCATCCTCAGAGATGAAGTGTCTAGTTGCCAGTTGAGGCCATGATGCGTCTATCTATGTATTGTGCCTTTTCATTAATGTTGACTGCTGCTCATTGGTAATTCTGGCGATACTTTGTTTGTACCATACAATGGAAGTGAAATGATGCTGAAAGTTTGTGTATTATTTATTCTCGATATCTTCCAAGCTTTTTTACGCTTGTTGGAAATTTACATTCATCAAGTTTATATGCAATAACTAGTTATTTGAGTTTATATGGAAATGGTCATGCAAATTGCTGAACTTGAATGTGACATGCTGATGAACAGTGTGAGAGTGAGCAATGAACTAGGAGCAAGGCATCCCAAATCAGCAGCTTTTTCTGTTGTCGTGGTTACATCGTGGTCTTTCATTCTCTCAGTGATTGCTTCAGTCATCGTTCTTGCATTGCGTAATCTCATCAGTTATGCCTTCACTGAAGGTGAAGTCGTGGCTGAAGCTGTCTCAGATCTATGTCCATTGCTTGCGCTTTCTCTCATTCTCAACGGAATTCAGCCTGTCTTGTCAGGTAAGAGATTTATCAAGCATCCTCTTTACAATTTGAAACCTTATTTTACATGGCATAATACATAAATGTGCCCTTTAACTTAGCCTGAGCTGCCATCTATTCCTTCCAACTTTGGGTGTCCACAAGTAGACATTTAAACTTGTATAAAATTGAATAAATAGACACATTCGTCTTACGTGGTGGCCTACATGGCAATTTTGTGTCCTACATGGCGTCTTACATGTATTATGCCACGTAGGACTTGTGTCTACTTGTTCAATTTTATACAAGTTTAAGTGTCTTACTTGTGCACCCAAAGTTGGAGGGCATAGATGCTAGCTGAAGCCAAGTTAAAGAGCATATTTATGTATTATGCCTATTTTACACTATGCTGTGGGTAATACACTTTATGATTTGCTTCTGCCATGGACAATTCTTTGAATCTCCTAACTAGTTTGATCACTGAGAACAGATCATTTTTTCTTATTGACCATAGGTACTATATTGAATTTGAGTCAGATTTAGGAGCGATATATATCGAGTTTTAAGTAGAGAACTAGAGATGAAATAGTTACCTGGACTGTTGGTGATACATTTCTTGCACATGTAGTGGAATAAGTGTAGAACATATCATAACAGAATCAATGTGACCTGAAATTGGTAGAGTTATGGTTTCAGTGTAAGATTTAGATATTTAGCCCTCGAGTTCCTCAACATATGTCCATATACTTATATAGTATTACTTGATTGTCGAACACTGTCAAATGGACGATTTCGGACCGTGCTCTAAAGGCAACACAATCAACTGATTATTCTTTGAATAAATCAAATGATCCTTCAAAAATACACAAATTGAAGGCAAATGAAAAACGAAGCACAAGCAGAGGAAAAATATTTTGTTAAAGAAAAAGAGTGAACATCTTTAATTAAGGAATTGATGAAATTGGCAATTGTGGTACTACTACTCAAGTTCAACCATCTAAGTGCTTCTCTGTATTTAGGTCTGAATACGAACAACACACTCCGATGGTCACTCAACTTATAGTTATTATCTTAGAAAGTCACTATTACTTGAGTGACTATTTGAGAAATCAACTCCTTGCTTTGTTGACATATCTGACAAAATTCATGTACTTAAATCTTAAAAGGTGTGGCCGTTGGCTGTGGATGGCAAGCCTTCGTGGCCTATGTCAATATAGGCTGCTATTACATTGTCGGAGTTCCATTGGGTGTTCTTCTCGGCTTTTACTTCAAACTTGGCGCTAAGGTAATTTCACCATTCTCCGTTGACATTCTCCACAACCAAATTTCTAGTCCCAGTCTTAGCATTATAGGATAGATAACAACATTATTCTGGTGCATACAGGGAATATGGTCAGGAATGCTGGGAGGTACAGTGATGCAAACAATCATTTTAATATGGATCACCGCTCGAACTGATTGGAATAAAGAGGTAAAACTCCTTAATTTTTCTACTGCCTGGAATCATCCTGTTAGAAGTAGACTACATTTTTCCAAAACACCATTTGGTTACAAAACTCCTTATGTTTATTATAACATCATCTCGTTACCTATCTACTTTAAGATCATTTCTTGGAAAAGGTTGGCATAACTACGAAATCAAGTCCAAATATAAGTTAGTCAACAACAACATACCTAGTGTAATCTCATAGGTTGCGTCCAAGGAGGGTAGAGTATACGCTGACCCCTACTTCATGGAGGTAGGGAGACTGTTTCCGAAAGTCCCTCAACTCAATTAATGTATATCAAAGCAGTTTGAAAAAGAAAAATACAGAAATTCAAATGTAAGTTAGTCATAGGGAGGATATCCTTAATATGCCAGACAAATCTTGAAAAGGATCTATGCTTTTTACTAGTTATATTATCAAATATAAGACAACGAATCCAGATGAACTGGCTCTTAGAATACAAAAATATCGCGTGAGCATCCTTTCCTTGAATGAAACATGAATTGAGGCGGATCTAGAGCAGGTTCAATGGTTCAACTAAACTCGTTGTTTTCGGCTTAATCCATAAGGGAATTCGTGCCAAAAAAACCAAAAGCCCTTGTGTGTGTGTGTGTAAATTACACTCATTCTGAGTCTATCGATTATAAATTCTACATTCGTCTTCGATTGCAGGTGGAATCAGCTCAGAGTAGGTTGAAAACGTGGGATGACAAGAAAGAATCAATTCTAGAGGAATAGATGAATTTAGGATGGACAAAAAGGAGGTTCATGCTAAGGGATTTTCCCATGTTTTCTCTAACAAATGGGGTTTCCACAAAGTTAATAATGCAGTAATAATACCAATTTTTGAATGAAGATGATCAAGAATCAAGATTAATTATGAAGTTGATATAGAAGTTGTACTGAAGGTCCAAAAAATATTTCCCACCCAATGCACCCATTTAAGATGCAACTTGCCACTGATTTTTTGTTGTAATGATGGCTTCTTTGGACATAGGGAGATATGAGTATATGTATGTTAATTATCTATACAAGTGGATGAACTAGTGAAGGAGTTTGAAGCTCAATTTCATTATTGGGCAACTATAGTAAATTCCTGTAATGAGCCAAGGATGGCACATGCCAAAATCATGATTGAAATTGTCGCTTGTTTGAAATGTTTTGTTATGAAATAAAATTGTATCGTTGCTATTAGTTAAATATATAATTTTTGACATGATGGTATCATAATCAAGGTCGTGAGTTTCCTAGGAAAACATGCTACTTGGCCAACATTTACAATTATTATTTTCATCCCATAATTAATCTCATTAAAGTCATCAACAAGAAAACAATTAGGGTTGTTCATGGTTATGGTTAAACAACTAAATCGAACCGCAATGCAAATCAAATCGATTAAAAAAGTTGATATTTGGTTTGATTTGGTTAGGTTTGGTTTTAAATTTTGAAAATCGATACTATTTGGATTGGTTTTGGTTTTACTGCAGAACAACTGCAAAAATAATCAAACCGAACCAATAAATTAGATAATAAATTTTATAATTATTTATATATATATATATATATATTTTTTTTTTTGACCCAAAATATTTATTTATTTATTTTTTTTTTTTTTGGTGGAGCTCTTAGCTCCTTTATTTATTTCAATAAACCCAAAAATTTACAAATATAGACCCGTAAAATAGGCCCAAAGGAATGAAACAAAAAACATGAAAAAATGTGGGCCAATCCAAAGGGAAATGGCATACTATAAAAGAGAGTAAGATTTCCATTTGCATCCTCTTTGTCTCCTCCGCCTCTTACACAGTAGCTTTGAGGAACAAAACGTGTCCTCAAGTTGTGAATTATTTATGTGTATCTCCTGACCTCCTTTACTCTGATAATTCGAAGCTCGCAGCAGTAAGTCTTCCCTCCTCTCCATTTATGTGTTGTAATGCCAATCACTCTTCCTTCCTGACCTCGGCTTCCTTTGTAGTGGTAAACTTCGGTGGTGCAGTGGATCTGATGCCAAGTCCTGAGCTATTGCTTGGAAAATGTAAGCACATCTCCATACTTTTCCATTTTTGCCTTACTCCACACTGATTTGAGACGGACATAGATATTCCAAGACAACCTCTCCGTATCTGATTTGATCGACTTCGTTTTTGCTGGTGGAGCTTTTTGTAAGCTGACATAGCTAGGACTATTGTTTTCTTCACAGTTATGTATGCCTGTATAGTGGAAAAATTTTATGTACATAGCATAATTGTGTTCCTTGTTAATCTCTTTGATCCCTCCCCTGATGTGTTGCTTGTACTGTTGTCTTTCTTGTTTTAATCCGTAGTGATGGAATTTCTGCTTTATCCATGTTCACAATTCCTCTACATTCCACTGATAACTGTTGGAAAACATGTATTTGTATTGCATTCGTTTGCTCAAATGCTTCATTTGCCAATTTATCTGCTAGTTTATTAGCTTCCCGAAACACATGTTGAATCTTTGCCTGTGTAGAGCTAATTAACTCTATTATTTCCAGTATTTCCTCTGCCTGCTGCCATGGTACCTTCCAATTACCTCGAATTATATTTGTAATGCTTAGAGAATCTGTCTATAGAATGTAATTGCTGAAATTATATCTCTTGCAATGTCTTAGTGCTTTAAAGACTGCTAATATTTTTGCCTCCATGTTCGTTCTATTTCCCAATTGCCCCGCCTCCGCATATACAATATCTCCTTTGTCGTTCCTTAAGCAAAATGCATAGGCACTTTCTCCAGGATTCCCTCTACTAGCTCCATCCGTGTTGCATTTTATTGTACCATTATGAGGTTTCCTCCAGCTCACCGCACAGTAATGCAATCTGGGTTTGTACTCCTTAAGTATTTTGACCATCTCTCCCCAATTTTTAGGAACTTTAATCCATGGATATTTTATGTTTATCAGTTGTATGATAGTGTTGACACACTGACTCTTCAACTTATAAAAATTTATATCCAATCCATGTCTTCTTGCATTTCTCCGTTTCCACAATTCCCATAGTATAATGCTTGGTATTGCTTGAAAAATGAATTTCAGTTTGATAGGAGTGTTAGCTTCCCACCATCCTGTTATCATTTGTTTCAAACACCCATGTTGTTGAATACCTGCACATGAAGCAAACTGCTTCCATAGCTTTTGGGCTATGGGAGCTGTTAGAAATAAATGTTGTATAGTTTCCTCCTCAAACTCTTCACAACAATAGCATCTCGATGCTATAGTAACCCCCATCCTTTTAAGATTTTCCTCCGTGGCAATCCTTCCCTTCCAAATTCTCCATAGTAAAAAACTAAGCTTAAAAGGAATCTGTTTGCCCCATATATTCGCCCTCCATTCCTCCTTCTCCCTTCTACATCGCAGCATATCAAAAGCTGATTTGATTGTGAATTCCCCACTTGTACTTCCCATCCACCAAGCTTTATCCCCCTCCTCCGTCAGACGGGGGGTAATGCATTCCGTAATGTACAAGATCATCTCTTCTGACACTATTTGTCCCAGCTTTTGAATATCCCATTCTCCATTTGTAATGAATTTTTTCACTTCTATCTCTTCCTCCCCTCCACCATGGTCCTCTATAAAATATAAAGCTCCTTGTTTTGTCCAATTATCAAACCAAAAACTCATTTCTCCAGATTTGAGTTGCCACCAAATATTATGTTCTACTTCTTCCCTTACCTCCACCATTTTCTTCCATGCGTGAGAAGCTCCTCTACTCGTGGCTAATATCGGATGTTGTTTCTTACAATACTTAGTCCACATATAAGTACTCCATAGAGAAGTAGAGGTTCTGAAATTCCACCATAGTTTACTATACAGTGCCTTTGATACATCATATAATGATCTCACTCCTACTCCCCCTTCTTCCTTGGGATAACATAATTCTTCCCAAGATACCCAATGTTTTCCTCTAGTTCCTCCTGCTTTACTCCAGAAAAAGCTGGCAAACATCTGATGTAACTGATTTATGATTCTTTTTGTCGGATTCATTGCTGAAAGAAGGAACAGTGGCATAGACTGTAATATGCTCGTAATGAGAATGACTTTTCCCCCGTATGATAACCACTTATTCTGCCAGGATAATATTCTCTTTTGTATCTTCATCAACAATTCCTCATAATACACATTCTTTTTTCTACCATAGAACACCGGGCACCCCAGATATATGAAGGGAAAGTTTCCTTGTCTGATCCCTGTAATTCTTCTTAATCGCATAGCGACTATCAGAGGTGTATTATCATGAAGGTAAAAAAAACTCTTATTGAGATTAATCATTTGGCCTGATATTTTCTCATAATCCTTTAGAATTCCCATCATCTTTTTAATAGACCTCTTTTCCCCCGAACAGAAGAGTATGGTATCATCCGCATAAGATAAATGGTTTATGGGAGGGCTCCATTTAGGCATACCATATCCTTTAAACTCCTTATCTTCATGGAGTTTATTTAAGCCCCTCGCTAAGACCTCCGCCGCAATGATAAACAAAGTTGGGGATAGAGGATCTCCTTGTTTCAATCCCCTTGAGGAGTGAAAGAAACCATATGGTTGTCCGTTCACCAAAATTGAGTACCAATTGTTAGAAACCAGCCTCCATACCATGTCAATAATCAGTTCTGAAAAACCAAATCTTCTTAACACTTTGGTCAAGTAAAACCATGACACTCTATCATATGCTTTAGCCATGTCAAGCTTCACCACCACATTCTGAAAATTCTTTCTTATATTTATGTCCCTTATTATCTCCTGAGCTAACAACACATTCTCTGTTATACTCCTACCCTTCACAAAACCAGACTGATTTCTAGATATGAGACTTGGTAACAGTTTTGTTATTCTTTGATGGAGCAGTCTCGAAATAACTTTGTTAACAAAGGTACTTAGACTTACTGGTCTCAAGTCAGAAAAATTTCTGGTCTTCTCATTTTTTGGCAGCAGTACAACATTTGTGTGAGTGATAAATCTAGGCAGTTGATGCCCACAAAAGAAAGCTCGCACCATTTCTGTAATATCCTCTCCAACTATTTCCCAGCAGCTCTGAAAAAATTCCCCTGAAAAACCATCTGGACCACTTGTGCTATCCCCATTTAACGCAAAAACCACCTCTTTCACCTCATCCTTATTAGGCAATATTCCCATCTCTTCATTTTGCAACGGAGTGATAATTCTCGGGATCAAATCAAGCATGCTATCATCATCATTTGTATTTGTTTCCTTAAATTGATCTTCAAAAAATGACACTGCCTCCGCTCCTATGTTCTCATTACCAGTCACATTATCCCCTTGAGCCGTAGTAATTTCGGAGATGAATAATTTCTTCCTCCGTCCTTTCACATAATTGTGAAAAAACTTTGTATTTCTATCTCCATCCTTAAACCATCTCATCCCTGATTTTTGTCTCCAAAATTCCTCCTCCATGTATCTATATTTTTTCAAGTCTGCTTCTGTTCTTCTTAGTTCCTGTCTATTTCCAGGTGAAGGATTAATCTCCAACTGCATCTCCTTTATTCTTATTTCCTCCTCCAACGTCTGCACTTGATTAAATATGTTCCCAAAAGTCTCTTTACTCCAACACGACAAAGCCTGCTTAACCTTCTTTATCTTTGCTTGAAATTCCAGAAACGGTGAACCTTTAAAATCTACCTTCCAATTCTCCTCTACCACTTTCCTAAATTTTGGATGTTTCGTCCAAAAATTAAGAAACTTAAACGGTCGAATTATAGACTCCTCCTCCGAATTACAAATAAAATGCAAAGGCGCATGATCTGAACCTTGCCGTATTAAATGATGCACTTTGCTAGTAGGAAGACTCTGCTCAAAATCTTGATTACAGAGCACTCTATCTAACTTTTTGAAAATACATTCTCCCTCTATTATTCCATTCCACCAGGTGAATTTACTCCCAGAAGACTTAACCTCTGATAATGCACATTTATTGATACACTGATTGAAATCCATCGCTTCATAGGACGTAAATTCTCTTCCGCCTTGTTTCTCCTCTTCATTTAAAATAACATTAAAATCCCCACCTACTAGCCATGGAATCTGATTATTTCCTGCTAATTCCTCCATTTCCTCCCACAACTCTAATCTTTCCAATGCATCGCATCTCGCATATACAGCTGTAACCATGAATTTGACATTTCCCGCTTTAAACCTCATGGAGACATGTTGAATGTTATCTCTTACCACCTCCCATGTCCAATCATCATCCCAAAATATCCATATCTTGGCTGCACAATTACAATAAGCATTTTGAAATCCCAATCTCCTTTTATATTATTCTAACTCATGTGGTCCTTGAAAAGGTTCCAGTAGAGCTATATATTTGTAATGATATCTCCTATTTAGATCTATCAGTCTATCGAAGGCCTTTTGAGACCTAACCGACCTGATATTCCAAAATAGAGCTTTTCCAATCATTGAGAAACTTCCCCAGAAGTATCCTTATTGCTCCTTGTTTTAACTTGAAGAGGGAGATATGTTTTTTTAACTCCACTCTTCAAATTATTTATTTGTCTTGGTGAGAGATCTCCATCTCTTGCTATTGTATCAATATTCTCATTCACCTCTCCATCCTCCTCTGTATCTCTTCGACGCTGTTTTTCGTCCTCCGTAAGGTCCTGCAACTCATTGACTCCGTCTTCAACGAAATTTGAACTGCCCTGACGCTCCATCTCTTTCGATCCTCCCCCTATATTCCCCACCTTACTACCCTCATCCTCTTTCTCCCTCTCTTCATTATCATCCTTATCAACTGTCTGAGAAGTATCTAACACTGCTATATCATTTCTTTTGTCTTCTGTAATCAACCTCTCCTTATCCGCCACTTTTTTATTGCTACAGCTCTCGCCTATCCTCTCTTTTCCATTGAAAACTTCCTCTACCCATTTTTTTGTTGATCCAATCTCGTTTCCCATATTATTGTCCCTAGCTCCATCCCCTTGTGTATTCTCGTCAGCCTCTTCATCATTCAGACTGCCCAATGCATCAAATTTGTTCCCCATGATCTCTTCCTCTTTCCCCTGTTGAAGGTGTTTTGGATTCCAAACCTGCAGCTGCCCAGCTTTCCTTTCCCATCCACCCTTTTTCCTTTTCTGTTCCTTGAATGCATCTTCTTCCTTGCTTTGTCCTGGTTCCCTTCTTTCCACATGATGATCATCCCTTCTCTTATTTTCTCTGTCGCCCTTCTCTCTGATAACATCATCAGCTCCACTCCCCTCCCTTGTTGGATATAACTCTGGATGTATCACATAACATTCTTGCTCATTATGCCCCTGAATACTGCAGTTCTTACAATATTTTGGCACATAATCATATTTAATACGGATCCATTTCTCCACGATTTCCCCAGAATGTTTCCTCACTCCCACATTAATTCTCTTTGGAAATTCACTCAAAAGGTCCACCTCCATTTTAACCCTTGCGCAACTAGGTCTAGTTTGATTCTTTGTAGCTAGATCCACCTGTAAAGGTTTCCCCACAGCAGCTGCCAGTGAGAAAACAGCCTCCTTAACGAAAAAATTTGGTGGTAATGCTGGAAAGGATATCCAAGCAATCGCCCTTGAAGTCTCTTTTTCCGGATCAAACATCGGATCCCATTTCAAAGTTCTCATTGGATAAGACCATCCCCGATGTAATAAATAAAAAGCAGGTTTGGATAGTAGATTGACATAGTCCTCCAAACATGAAGCCCTAATGAGCACATGTCTATTGCTTAGTAGCCCTATTTTGCATTCTCCCCTCAGTTCGCAATGTTTCGAAATCAATTTACGTATTTCCTGAATCTCTGGCCATCCATACGAAAATTTGCCTATTACTGCAAATTCCAAATTCTCCTTAATGATCATATGCTCCACTTCCTCCTCTTCCCACACGATTCTAGGTTCCCCGTGTAAATATGGCATTATGTATCAATTGTATACGTATTTTATATCAATTGTATGATGACAATTAGTATTCTCCCAATTGTGTTCGTCGATACAAATTGTGTTTGTTAATATAATTGCAATTATATTTTATATATGATACAAATCAATCGTATTTGTATTATATATCAATTGTATTCGTGATACAACAAATACAACATGTATTCATACTCTCTCCTCCCTCTCTCGATCTGACTCGCAATGTAGCTAAATACAATAGTTTTTAATATAATTGTATTCATTTTGATACAAATCAGTTATATCAATTGTATTTGTGATACAACCTGATACATACAATAAGTATTCAAACCTCTCTCCTCTCTCCCCAGATCTCGCTCGCCTCTCTCCTCCCTCTCTTAGTCTCGCTCGCCTCTCTCCTCCCTCTCTTAGTCTCGCTCGCCTCTCTCCCCCTATCACGTAGCTATAATTTGTAATTAAGTAAAACTACAACTATATATCTCTAATTAAGTCTAAACTATGGTAATTTTTTAAAGTTCCCCTTTAAAATTATATTCTTAAACATTCACAATTGATATTAGGAGTATCAAATTAATGAATGAAGGACACAATTATTTTTGCTTACATTTATTAACTTAACCATGGTTAATTCCTAGATACTCTCACCATAGTTTAATCACTTGATTGTTACGTTGTTTATTTGATTTTAAAAAGATTATAAAAATTCTTAAAAATTAATCGGGTATATGTAAGTTTTTGCCAACCAATATATATCACTAGAGTTGTCAAAAATGGTCAACTCAGCCCCTCGCGGGCCAAGGAATTTGATGGGGGTACGGAGGGTCGGACCTTCATTTGGAAGGGCCTAAAAATGCTCAATCCAATCCGACCTTAGA
>JAJOOE010009334.1:0-19025 GCA_036250405.1 Solanum raphanifolium
GTATTGTACCTGGTTATGACAACAGGAATGCCAGCATAAGCAGCATACATAGCAGCTTTTACTTTGGCAGTCATGCCTCCTCTTCCCACCCTGGACTTGTCTCCAAAAGTAATCACTCTCTCATGTGTCTCCTTAATATATGTGTGAATCAACTTTGAATCTGGATCACGGGGAGGGCCACTGTAAAGACCCTCTACATCACTCAACAGAACTAGAAGATCAGCTTTTAATTCCAAAGCTAGAAGAGCTGCCAGACTGTCGTTATCCCAAAATATTCCAGAAGAGTCCTACAAGGAGTGTTCATTATTACAATAGAACTATGAGCTGAAAGAATGATTTTAACTTAAAATAGTGGATCTAGAAAACTTGCTGTAACTCGAAATCATATTACAGCTTAAGACAACACCAGGATTCAACCAAACCAAACCTCATCAAAGCAAAGATGAAATTTGGCGCCAAAGTGGCAGGAACCAATTTTAAATGACGTACATAGCCACATGCACTATCTCAATCCATTCCCCTCCCAATCCCAGGAATCAACACTGAGAATAAGTACAGAGAACTTATGAAGAGAAGCTTAAATCAGATAGTATACATGTATATGTCATATATATAAATACATATAATTTCATTATGCTTTGTAACAAAGCATAATGAAGTTAATATATGAAAGAGATGCACGAACATTAGTAACAAAGCATAGTGAAGTTAATATTTGAAAGAGATGGTTGAACATTAGTTAGGGGATTTCTACGCCCAACGCATGGATTGATCTAGACACATGTATGCAACTGGTCAGGCACTACAGCAAGAAACATTGTGATCTATCTACTAATGGAGGAACTCTCATAAAAAGGAGCAAGAGGACAGCAACTACATAGTAAAAGAGAGACACACCTCATATGGAGCTCTCCGCGTACTGATAGCGTCATTCTCATTGAATATAGGTATAACTTTTAGAGAAAGCAATGAATTTACTGTGTCATTGAGTTGTCTCCTAAAATCTGGATCCCTAAAATCATTATCAGTTACCAGAAGCTGAGCTGATGTCACATCCAACTGTATAAAGATGGCACAAAGAATAAAAAGTCAGTAGACAATATTTACTGCCAAGGATGGTTTTGTGTATGATAAGCAGAAAATGAGTTAAACCAAACAGAAAAGTTCCAAAAACTGTGTGTCAACCTGACTGAACAAAGAATCATACAGAGCCATGAGGCCATTCTGGCCCACAGCAGCACAAGCCTTGCCATCAAGCTCAGTTTGTGGCTTTTGAAGATCAAGAAAACTGCAAATATGATGACTTGCAAGTTAGTAGTAATTTGCAAGTACTGGAATTCAAATCCTATCATTTGGATCTTGTCACCAAGGATAATAGATAAGAGTTTATTCCCCTTTTCAGTAATACACGATACACCAAATCAAAAAGTAATCTTATTGATTCTTGTTCAGTTAATATCTTATTCATAAAGATGCACTTGTATAATTCATTACTTCATTATTAAGAGCATTAGTACAACTTACATAGATATGACAAACGAAATGAGTTACTGCCTGAGAATCAAATTCTATGACACTCTTTCCATTTAGAAATCCCAAAATAACTTACACTATAATATCTCTATACAAATTGCAAGAACTCAAATTCATTAAACTATTCAATGTTTAAACACTAATGTGGTGTTTTTCTATCAAACCAACTTTTCTTATTACTTTAATATTGTCTTCTACCCTCACTAATATAATGTGTTAAATTAGTACCTTAACTCATGCATAATTCAATATCAACTGCACCATGAAGTTTAGTTCTTAGTAATAAGTCAACTTATATTTAGCCAGAACTTGTTGATTAACAATTCTAATTGTAACCTATCTACAAGTAAATAAAATTTTTGACAATGGGGACATAGTAGAAACCTGCTGTTGAGCAACTTCCTATATCTAAGCCGCTGACGACCAACACCCACAGCACCTGAAGTCACCAAAATAACTTCATACCCTTGCGAATTAAGCTCCTGAAGCTGTATGCAGTTTGCAGCAAATCCACTAAGCTTTAGAACAATGCAATTGATACTAGCAAACAATCTAACTATCAAAACAAATTTTAAAAATCCACCTGCTCACAGAGCGCTCCTAATCTTCCAAGTGCTAATCTTCCATCAGCTCGAGTCACAACTGCAGTCCCAACCTTTAAAAATGAAATTTTGTCAGCGAAAAGCCTAAAAAAAAGGAACAAACAAAGCAATACACATTGTTGGTTTCAAAAACTAACAAGCAGGTCACTTGTATACATTAAGCACGGCCTGAAACAACATCAAATTATAGTCATTGTATTTAGGTTGTTCAAGTGAGTAAATAAGTCAAATCCTTCTAGGGTAAACGATTATTTCCAATGTGAAAAAAAAAGGGGGGCAAGGATTAAGCAATAAGGAAAAGAAATTGGAGGATAGAGTTGAGACCTTGACAATGACTCGTTTAACGCTCTTCACAAATGCTCGAGTGGAATCAACTGTCTCCATTTTTAGGGAAGAGAAAGAAAGGAGAGAAATGTAGGCGCAGAAATGTGCAGTCAACTTCGTTCACCCACTTTTCTAGTCTAATATATCCGACTTTGAATTTGGGATTGTGGAGATTGCTCACCACGTTTTACTGACTTCTATTGTTTTTTGGATTTGTCCAACTCAGTCCTTTCACTTTAATTTGTTTTCATTTTTTTCAAGGCAAAAGTGTCCAAATCACATATAAATTAGTACTGTATGTCTTTTCTTTTTTTTTAGTTTGATAGTTAAACTATTAGGGTTTGTTTGGTTTGAATACAAGTTATGTGGCGATTAGTTATCCTGACATTATTTCTTATTGATTGTTTGGTTTGTTGTACTAAAAATAATGATCATGGCATATTTCCCAAAAATAAGTGGTTTGATTACAAAAATACCCTCTTATTTAGCTTTTTATATATATATTTTTTGGTATAGTTTAAAACTCAATCCATCCAAGATAGAAAACTCACCCGTAACTCATTTTAAAAAGAGCAATTTTCACATATAGCAAACATAAAAATCATATTTGTATGTTATAGCTATAGTTTGCATAATTGCGCTCCATAGCAAATTTTATGTTTGATATGGAGCTTTTGGATTGTATAATTCGCTAGATACATCCAATTTATATACAAATTGTTCAGTTTTGTATAAATTCATTTATACAATTGGATAATTTGTATATAAAATGTTTGTTGTAATTTGTATATGTATGTGTTCTTTGTATAAGTGTATATGTGAAATCTATAAGCAAATCTCTCTCTCTCTTTATACAACACAAATTATACATTGTAATTTGTATAATCTGTGTTTGTATAAAGCGAGAAAGAGAGAAAGACAAAAGAGAATTGGGCAGGGAAAGATCTGTATTTGTGTAATTATAAGTGTATAGTACGAAAATATATGTATTTGTATTTGTATATACACTTTTCTCTCGCTTTAAACAAACACAAACGCATTTTATACATTTGTATACCGAATGGGTAATTGTATACCGAAAATGGCTAATTGTATATCGAACCAGATGGTAAAAAAATGGAATGTTTGCTGCGAATTACAAATAAAATAAACTATGGCTATTGCATTTAATTTGAATTAATAATTTGCTATTTCATACAATTTTCCCTTTTAAGAATAAATCTCACATATCCACATAGTCCTTCCAATCTTTTCTTCCTTGATCCTCTTGAATACACATGTAGACGTGAGAAACAAACCATTCTCCATTTCCATTTTTAGACGAGAAATACTAAACACCCATTTACTTATTTAGTCAAAAAATAAAAGAGTAAAATTAGCAGAATACGATAAAAAATTTGAAATCTCGATAAGGATCCTTGTACAGAAATGTGTTAAAACAACTAATTTTGGCACATATTATAAATGACACAAATTAAAAAAATGGAATCTTGATAAGTTCGCACATACATAAATGTGTTAAAATAATATTTTTTGCACACATTATGAAAGACAAAGATCAAAAAATGAAATCTTGATAAGTAGCCACATTCAAAAATATGTTAAAATACCAAATCTTTGCATATAAATTATTAAAGACAAATACACAACCATTTTTTCCCAACCTGAGAGGTAACGTGACAATTATTAAAGCGAGAGTAAAATTTCATAAGCAGCCCTTGTGAAAGGTTGTCAATTAAATGGCTTGAAGGGTAGTTTTATCATTTAATAAGTTTATCCCATGACAAATTATGATGGGATTATTATACTACCCCTTAAGACGGATAACTTATCCAGATACTATTTATTAATCCACCAACCAAACACTAAATTAAGTGTCACTAAATATTTATCCCAGGACTATTTGTGTTTATCCTTCACACCAAGGGGTCGTTTGATAGGCCGCATTAAAATAAATAGTTCATTATATATGGTATTATTTAGTACTATGTTTGGTAGAAATTTGGGCCTATGTATAACTAATTCATGGCTTAGTTATACGTCTTACATGGTATTATAGGATGTATTACTAATACCTTCCATTTGGAGGTATTAGTAATACATGAGATATAATACCATGGGATAAGTCTATGTAAACACAAAAATATCCCTTAAATCATTTTAATTAATTAATTAATTTTTTTAATTTTATGTTTTATATTTGTCTAGTAAATTTATTTAAATAAATTAGTTTACAAATTATTTAGAGAGAGTTGTTTGTTACTAAATAAATCCAATACAAATTAATACAATATTTGAAATGTGAGTTGTTTAACATTAACTAATTATAAAGGTAAATATATCACCACATGACATTTGTGATCTTAATTGAATGAATAATTTGTTTATATATATATTATGTTGCGCCAATTGAGGTCAAAATCTCTACTACTTTTCATAGATTGAGTGTATATCAAAGAGGGTCATGATACGACTACTAGAATAGTACCGATGCTTACTTGGTTAGAGTTATGAAGTGTGTTACTTTTATTATCGGCCTGATCTAAGAAAGAATACAAATCGATTGGGCTAGAGACATAATGGATTTGATAATGTTTTATAGTTATTCAATGTGTAGAAATATGTGGGCTATTCATGTACGATCTTCTCAACAAGTATGATGTGTGATGGATCTAACATACTTTGACGGTGTGGTACTAGTGTTATATGGAAACGAATGTGTTGATTGTCAAGTTGGAATACTAACTACTTAAGGAGTTATCAGTTGTATGACATGTTCAGATAATGAGATTCGGTGTTGCTTGGGTTAAGCATTGTTTTAAGAAAGATTTTAGTGGTAGATCGTTGGTACGATATTAATGCATTTGGATTGTGAAGTGTATCTTGAGGATTCTAAGGGAGGATTGGTGATTTTATCTTAAGCTCCAAAAGAGTGGATTGATACTGGAATGGCAAGGTGAGTATACTTGGGTGAAAGCAATTGAATATTTTAGTAAGAAAGTGCGTATAAAATTGGGTTAGTCCTTTGAGTTCGATTGGTATAACTGAGTTTGAGGTGTCATGTCGATGAAAAGGTTGACTTTGTGGTGATGGGAAGGGTTAACTAAGCATGATGGTAGTAAGAGTTCGTGATGAATTGTGATTGAGATGCAACTATATAATAAAGATTGCTGGTTAAACAAATTTTATATAGTAATAACGACTTGTGAGTATCTAAGGTTGTGCTTTTCTACTATTTGTTGAGTAACGTGGTTATATGAAAAGTTTTAGGAGATGTTGGGACACCACTCGAATTATATTTAAAGGAGTTAGAGTCATAATGAAAAAAAAATGAGTGGGAGAGCAAAAATATTTTCTTTGATGGTAAGGGCTAAAGAGTTATCTCCAAAGGGGTTGAAAATTGGGCTCAGAGATGCGCGGTTTCATTTGTTTGCTCTGGTTATGGTAATAGTGTCATGGGTTCATCAGATTGGTCAAAAACTATTGGATAAGACTTGAGAAAAAGAGTGTACTGACGTTCAACTCAAGTGTGATGATAAGTTCTTTTGTGGTTTTGAGTTTGGTAATGAGTACGGTTGGATTTTTAGCGAATGATATGGTAAGGTCGATGAAGAGGCGATCAATGATAAGCTAAGATACATAAATTCATAAAAATATTCAAGGTATGAGCTAATACTTGATAGATTGGAAAGGTTCAGAGGCATTGAGGAAAGGAAAAACATTGGAGAAGTAGTTTGCTTGAATATGATTCTTCGGTGGAGGTAGATTATAGTTTATTCAATGTGATAGATAGACTCTTAATAGTGATTGATAGTCATTGAGTGATATTGTGAATTTCTCTATGTACTTGGTTGTGCGGTTTGAATAATCTATGTGTTGTTTGTGATTGGTCTGAAATCTTGAGACCGTGAAATTTATAATCTTGAACCTTCTCTATCGAAGTGATGCCTTGAATAAAGAAGGCTTGATGAAATATTGTTAATGAAGTGAAAAGTGGTGATAATAAATTATAAATTAACGATATATTTGGATCAGGTGCCATGAGCCGACACAATATTATTGGATTGGGTATCACGTCCCGATACGATATATTGGATCGGGTGTCACGTTTCTGCATGGTAACATTTAAGGAAAACATATATAAACAATATAATGTACTCAATCTCAAAGAACTCAATTCCCAAAAGAGCTTGGTGTTGAGGCATGAGTCCTCATGTGTGTTCTTGATATTGTTGACTGATTATGTACTTACTTTAGTATTGTTGTCACCGGTTCATGTTGTTTGTTGCTTGCCACCTGCTAAGTGTCATAATTGATTTTATACTATTACTCATTGCATATTAGTCCCTATTTTGAGTTGGTTAATGATATCTATTCAGTAAATGTTGCCATATACTGAGCTCTACTTGTGTTTTTTCTTGTTTTTTGTGTGGAGTGCAACGAGTGTAGCATCGACTTCAAATCGCCCTATGCTCTAAACAGTTTTCGACACATCAAATTTCAGAGTGAACTATTTATTTCTAGATCATGTTGGATTCTCTTGGTGTCATGATGTCCTTAGTTTTCGGACACAAACTACTTTATTTATTTATTTATTTATTTTGGTGTCTTTGATATTCTTAGACTTAGTATTTGGGGTTTTAGATGTCCTTGATGTGATGACTTTTAAATTTTGGGGAAACTATATTTAATAGACGTTAGTGGATTTGTGTTTATTATATTAATAAGATTTAAGCTTCCGCATTATGGTTAGTATTTTGTAAGTTGAACGATAAATATAAGTTGGGGTTGAATTCATTGGTTCTCCCACCTAGGAGGTTAAGGCCTCATTTGTTTGCACTTAATGGGGGTCTGAATCTTAATCATTCAGATTCAGCCCATTAAGTACGTTTGATTTTTAAGTCTGAATCTGAATGATTCAGATTCAACCTATTAAGTCTGTTTGTTTCTTTTTTCAAAAAGCCTCTTAATGTATCTGAAAAGGTCTGAACGGATCAGATATGTAAGAGAGTCTTAACAATATTTAGACTTATTTAATAAGTTATAAAATAATATTGTATCACCTCTCTTGGTCTTTGCATAACTTTTGCTATCACAACTACAAACTTTCTTCCTCTCTTTTTCAATCAAACACCATTTTTTTCCTCTTGAACTGGTAAGTTTTCATAATCTTTACAAGTATTTTTTTTATATTAATAATTTTCTTAGAGTGTATTGATGCTTGTCAAGAACACTTATTGCAATAATATTTTAGTGTATTGATGTTGATCAAGGTTTTTGAGTGAAAAATACTATCCATAATTAAAAATAATAACCATGTATACATATTTGAGGTCTCGTATTAGAATTTTGTCTTAGGCCAATAATTTTATTGAGACTCTTTGATAATCAAACCTATTTGTGAGATAACAATAATATATTATTGTTGTTGAACTAGTTGGTGACAAAAATAATGGAGCTCCTAATAATTTTTCATCCCAATCTTCACCATCTTAATCTTCAGTTTCAGCTAGGGAAAAAAAAAATTGGGGAAGAAAAGAAAAACTTATTCGTCTCAATTGGAAATTGATGAGAAGATGATGACTGCTTTAGAGTTATTGATTAAAAAAATAGTGCACCCACATTTGAAGAATATATGGAAAAATTAGATTGACTTGGATGGGAATAGTCATTATACAATACACGTGTTATGGGAAAGTGACAACTACAAAAAGACATGAATGATGTTAGAGGTTCACAAGTTAGAGAATTTGATTAAGGTTATTGGAAAAAATATAGCAATTCTTTTGTTTTTCTAATTAGCTAAAATATATGCTAGGCGTTGATAATGTGATACCTTATTTATTATTTTCAACTAGTATCTATCATACTTATTGAACTATTTGTTATTATATTGTGCCTATAAAATAACTTTTATTCGTGATTTTTTTATGTTATGTTGGATGATTATGATGTTTTTTTAATCAAAAAGTAATATTTTTTTTGTTGAAATGAAAATTTTAAAACATTTTATTAATATAATGTTTAATTTCATATGCACATTCAGATATTGAAAACAAATAATCTTAATCATTCAGAGTTCAGATTTAAAGACCACGTCTTAATATTCAGATGTGTATTCAGATCTAGACACTTAGATCTTAATGCAAATCTTAATATTCAAATGTGTATTCAGGTTCAGACCTCTTAATCTTAATGGAAACAAATGATGCCTAAGTGTGGGTGCCACTCATGACTCAATTTGGGTCGTGACAATAATATATATATTTGTGTGGTTTTCTAATTACTCCCTCTGTCCCTATTTATATGACTTACTTTCCTTTTTAGTCAATCCAAAAAAGAATGACACATTTCTATATTAAGTAAAAATTTAAGTATAAAATGTCTATTTTACCCTTAAAGAAATAATTTACAGCCACACAAATTTCTATCATTCATTTTGGACCACTAGTTTTAAAAATCTTCCTTTCTTAAACTCCGTGTCGAGTCAAACTACCTCACATAAAATGGGACGGAGGGAGTATTTGTATTTTGAACAATTTATAAAATTGCATACATATTAAAGTTACAACTTGCAATTTTTATGTGTAAATGTAGATAGTTTATTCAATTTTACTATTGTTTACAGTCTTTTCAATTTTAAAAGTTGGTAGTTTATCTTTTTTTTAAAAAAAATTGAAATTTGACATTTTGTAAGTGATCAATTTACTAAGATGACAGTTATTTATCCTCAAATAATTTAAGTGAAAAAAAAACAAACATGAAAAACAAAATTGTTCTTCTCGTAGTTAATTAGAAGGCCATAAAAAATATATTATCCGGTAATTATTTACCTTAACCCAATTATATAATAATTCAAGGGTATAATTGGAAAGAAGTTTTTTTATAAAGTTTTAATCCAAACACAAAATGAGGTGGAAACAATTAACCAAACACTTGATAAAAAATAAGCACTGCATTACTAATCCATGCACTATTAATCCCTGCATTACTAATCCCAACATTACTAATTAAAAGATTGAAAGAATCTTGAATTGAAGTCTTCTACTTTGATTTTTCCTTAGGGTTTGAGAGAGAAGAGAATGGGGGATTAAGAGATGAAAATTTGATTGGTTTTGGTCTTTAATTAGTCAAGAAATCCATTTAGGGTTTTCTTAGAGGTAAAAAAACAAAAACGACCCTTTTTAATATTTTCCCATCGGCTAATTCGTCACTGCACTATATCAGGTTACTAAAATGGTCATAACTTTTTACTCAAAACTCGGATTATTGCGAAATTGGTGGCGTTGGAAAGAAGATTCAAATACATTTAGTTTGATTGGTTATGGGCCACGTAACTCTTTATATTCTAAGAGATATGGTCGTTTGAAGTTGACCCAAGTAGAATCTTACATCTAAACTTAATTGGTAAGGAAACTTTCAACTCAACTTTGTGCTAGGAGATTCTATTGACCTCAATTGATATCCAGAATGATTTTCACACTAATGAATTGACCTTTACACATTGGGCAATTTAAGAATCACTTTTATGATCTTATTCACAAATGAGAATGGTTCAACTCTTAACTTAAATTTTTTTTGGGGTGTTACAATACCATCATTCAATTTAGGTATTTTTCTAGAAACTCCTTTTGAACCTACAGATAAGCATGACACAAGGAGCAACACAAATCTTAAATCTCAACAAAAAAAAGGGTAAATCAGTGTTGAAATTTTGGAATTGAAATCTAAAAAGAGAAAATTAAATATTGATACAAAACAAACAAAAATTGTTGATGACGGCAAGGATGATGTTCCTATTCCAAGGTCAACATCTAAGGTTTCTGGAAACAAGAAACATAGGAGGAAACGTGTTGCTGTCATGACCCAACTCACTGGGCCGTGCGGACACCTACTCTAACACCTAAGTAGGAGAACCCTCGATTTCCAAACAGTTAAAGACATGCGAAAGATTAAGAAAACTAGAGATAAAATAACATTCATGAGATTTTTATAAAATAAAGAATTTTTGTCGACAATTCGAGTTAAGACTTGTAAAGTAATTAACACCCCATGGATCTAGTCTAAAAAGGTACAAGAGCTTCTAAGATAACAAGGTAGAAAATATAGTAACAAATGACACAACTCCCACCACAGGAAAGAATCATAGAAGTTGTTGGAGATTGCCTTCATCTTCACTTATGAAACATCACTGACCATGCAACCATACTATGCCCAAAAAGGCATATAAAGAGTAGTACCAGTACAAACCACACGTACTAGTAGACATCATCGGTCAACCCGATACCCACCTCATAATATAAGACAATCGAATAGCAGGAAACATGCAATAAGACTGTTCATTCATCCACATTACCATGCTCTAGTACTAAATAAGTATACTAATACACTTGACTTTAGCCCCTCGCGCGCTTCATTCTTGATCATAGCTTAACCGCTCTACCTCTTAGAGGAGATTCCGAATGTAACCACTACCAACCCTGCCAACCACTCACGGCATACCCTTACTTCTTCCACCTCACTACTCAACCCTTGACTCCCTAGGACGTTGCATCAAGGCTTTAGTAACCGTTTTCACCTACTAATCCCCTTCCAGGGTGACACCTAGCTATTTAACCTTTACGACATAACACCACCCAATTCACACCCATATGACACAAACTACCTTTTAAAGTACACAAGGTAACCCCTGGGCCCTCGGTCTCTACTTATCATATCTTATTCTGGTTTGTGCCTAACCATTCACAGTTCTTTCAGTAATGGGATAATTAACCAAATAAGCACAACACATTAACAAAGTTATACAGAATTACGGTTCAGTCATCATTTCAGGGAAATGTACAATTCCACATTCTCAATAACAAGTAAATATTACCAATCAATGGTCCTCTCATGGAATCTATACCCAAACTGTTAGTGTGCTGGAACGTGGTACCCGATCCCAATTAGTGTGCCGGAACGTGACACCCGATCCAATTAGTGTGCCAGAACATGACACCAGATCCAATTAGTGTGCCACAACGTGACACTCGATCCAATTAGTGTGTCAGAACGTGACACCCGATCCAATTAGTATGCCGAAACATGACACCTGATCCAATCAACACAACCTCAGTCACAATCACATCCATATGGAACAATAATCATTATCATACAATCAAGTAATAGATTCTTTCCATGTAATTATTTATACTTAGTCTTTTCTTTATCATTCAAGTCATGTTCTCTAATCCCATTCATGTACACAAACATGGAACCAACAACAACAAGCATACATAACCCAAAACTAGAGTCGAACATCCTCCAAACCTATTCCCCAAGAAAAGGCTTACTTCTATGATTTCCATCTTATTCAACAATTGATAGTATATAACAATCATCTTTTTCGATGCACGAAGGCCTAAGTATGAATTCTACCATCAATTATCAATATACTACGCATCAAGCATGAATTTACTACTACTCAAGTATATAAAACCTAGCCTACCTGAGCGCTAGGAAGTCGCAGAGGGATTGAAGCTCCAAGCCCTGGCTTCCGGACGATGAGGCAAGGATTTTGACCAGAAACCCACAAGCTATCGACATCCTTACGCTAGAATAATTTTTTTTATTTTTTTCCTCAAATGGACTTTTTCAAAAATGACCGACCAGAATATAATGTGTAACACTGATGTTTGTGTAATCAAGACACAACTTTCGATGTAAGTGTCTACGATTGTACAATAGTTTAGTAACCCAACCAAGGGTTGTGATCGTTCCCAAGAGAGTGGTTTTGAGAATTAATAGAAAAATAAAACTTAGTTCTAACTAGTCGTAGCTAAAGACATTAACGATTAAAAACATTGTAAATTAAAAGGGGACACAAGAGTGTCAATTAACAATAGGTGGATTTTGTCACAATTAAGGTAAAAACAGCAAAATAAACAAAGGTTTCTAAGTAATGAGAGGGGATCTTTAGGATGTGACGGGAATACGGGTTAAGCTAGATTATTGGGTACATGCTTTCGATAGAAGATTCATAGAGTAATTGTGACTAGGCTAGACTTTAAGGGGGATAAGCTCTTTCTCGAGTAACTTACCCCGTTTCAAATGCGTTCCTCTCGGACACCCACTTGCCGCATGAAGACCAGCCTACGCCTTAACCCACTCACTCTCTTGAGCTGAGTGTGCGGATATGGGACTAGGGTTCACTCCCTCGAGCTGAACCTCATGTCGACCCACTTACACTGGCTATCAATCTAGTGGTCTTAGTTTTACGACCTCTCTCTCGAGCAAGTCGAAGACACATAAATAAACTTGTATTTGCAACTACAAATTCATTAAATTCTTCCACAACCACTAAATGAAATCACAATTAAACTACGATTAAACTATCATCAAACAAGACCCAATAGTTATCTTAGCCCATATTCACTAAATCACACCCCAAGAATTGGGGTTTTTAGCCACACATCAAGAAATATAAATTTATACCTAAATGAGCTTGCATTCAAATGGGTGTGAAGATTTAAGTCTTGTTACAGGACAATAGTGAAGAATCCAAAAGACCCAAGTCCAAATCCTTGGAGATGAAACCCTCTTTTTCTTCAAGTCTTCAAAACCCTTTCAAACTCAAAGCAAAAATATCAAAAAGTACTATTCTATATGAAAATTATAATAATTGTCCGACTTCTAAAACTACAACTCTAACTAGTATTTATAGTTTTCATAGATTTGTGTTGCATCGGATTAATCGGCGTCGTTAGTTGGAATGGTCGATCAACTCGGCGATTCACCCTTTGGTGTAGTTCATCGCCGTCTTGCACCAGCCTTCAGCATCGTCATGCTCTGGGTCATTGGGATACATGGTACTGCTTTGTGGAACTTCTCAGCGATGCACCGGCTGCTCCCTATCTCCACCGAATTGATCCTTTCTTTCAGGGTTCAGCACACTGGAACAAATGGCGAGGTAAGACCTTTTGGTGACTTGCCAAGTGGACTCGGCGATCTTCAGGCCTTCATTTCTTCGTTCTTCTCAGCCTTTTCGTTCCTTTTTGCGACTTAGTGTCCATACTTTCCTTCAAAAATCAAATACCTGAAACTTAAGGGTTTTCATCAGATATTGAGATAAAATAAGCATTTGAGGACACAATTTCTATTAAAATATAGCCCTAAATGAGTCCAATTTGTGGAATCATCAACACCCCCAACTTAAACTTTTGCTTGTCCTCAAGCAAACTCAAGTTCAGCCGTTCAAAAAGGGTGACTCGAACAGTGCTACACAATTCTCAATCATGAATGCACACAACAAGACTCAATTTACTTATGCAAAGATCAAATGTACACTCAAAGATTCAAGTTGTGACTCACAAATATCAACGAATCTCATGCTCACAATACTTGCTTCAAATGCAAGTTTAAGCTCAACTATAGTGTTCGAATGCCCTCACACAAAGAATGATTCCATATTCACAGAATGGTTTCACAGTTTAAAGCTTCGGCATCAGGTGCAACTCTCACACTCGCAAGAAGAACATAATGCATAATTTCACCCATAGGTTTGCTCGTATTTTTCCAATCAACATTTGTTTCAGCTCGTTCATGGTCAAAAAGGTCTTTTCAAGGCTTGTAATGGGGCTGAGTGCAAAGGTATGGTCATTTAGGCTCAGTGACTTTCATCCTCATGAAATGTGATGCTCACAACACTTCCTTTCCTTTTCCTTCATTATTCTCTTTAGTACTCATAAGTCATCCTATTATTCGCTTCCCATGAATTGTTTGGAAACCCCATTTCTTCTGTACTTTATTCCACAACTTTATTTTTCATTCTTTTCATTTTTCTTTTATGTCTTTTCTCTTTTCTTTTTTTTTATATGGAGGGGTTCCATTTTTCTCAAAACCATGGGTAAGAGGAGACTTTCCTTGCACTTCTTGACTTGCCCCTATCTTTTCACCACACCCCCAACTTAGGCTTTTGGCCTAAGTTGGCTATTCAACTAACCACAACTTCATGAGGATTATGGGTGATGGATAAAGAAAGGTCACTGTTTCCATCAAGTTTCTTCCAAAGAAAGGTAGGGTTCAATGGGTGTTCAACAGATAATCACACGCTCACAAGGTAGGTCACAAAAGATGTATATGTCAAATTGGCTCACACTCGTAGAAGTTGCCTAAGATCATATCAAGAGATAGCATCACTCATTTGACCGGACCAACGGGGTAAATTCTAGGATCTATCATGCATAGTTCACATGTAGGCTCATCACACTAGGCATTGACACTATAAGTCAAACAATACTCCATACTTTCGCTAGTGTGCTATGATCATCACAAGAGACTCAATTTGATACTAGGCTAGTCAAAACTAGATGAAAAGAGTTCACATATTGTCTATGCAACTTCATTTGGCCTCATCGTAGCCGCGCATTCATGTTCGTTCAATTGAGAGAACTATTCAAGTCATCGGTATTGATCGGGACCGAGACTTAAATTTTTGCAAGAGAACAACCACATTCAATAGCATATAAAGGGAGGCGAAAATGTGCGAAAAAATTCAAAAATTTTCTGAAGGGTCAAAATCATTTTGCAATTTAAAATAAAAGGAGCCATAAGCTCAAACATCCACAAAAATAGATAAAACACAATTTTAAAGTAGAACAACCCAAATATATACACAAAACACAACTATCAACACAAAAGGTATGGGCCTCACCCTACCACAATTAAAAAAGTATTTGTCCTCAAATGCATATAGCAATAATTCAAAGGTCAAATTAGAGAAAGAGAGAGAGAGGGCTAGAGGATAATCCTTGTGAAGCATTTGCCCCTTCTGTTGTGGCAGCATGTTTCTTCGTGTGACTTTATGTCTGGCTATATCTACTGCTTCAAGTCATAGTCCTTCAACAAATTTGCTTTACAAAGAAGGCAATGTGGGAACATTAAGCGGATTGCTGAGAGGTTCATCAATCTTTACATAGCTTTGATAAGCAACCCAATGCGCCTATTTTCAACACACGTTCTCGAATGCATCACAACCACCCTTTTGCGCTGGCCAATATGAGTGCGATCCATGTTCCAAGCATAAATTGCTAACTAAGACACTTAGGTAATGCAAGAATATATGGAAATTAGTCTGCACAGGTGCAGTTGGAGGAATGGAAGGGTGTAAAAGTGAGCGAGTTCGAGAATTTAAACCTTTTACTCGCAAACAGTCCAGTCCTTTCCCATTAGGCGACATCAATTGCGATCGCTAAGTCATTTGGCGTTTCGCCGAGTAACACTCACTTCACCAAGTTTTACAGATCTCCCTAGTAAATCTGGAAGTTCAAAAGGTGGTAACCATCGAAATCGCTGACTTGATCGGTGATTCACCCATACTTTACTGGGTTCACCGAGTTTTACAGACTCCAATTTTTGAAAGGTGTCTTGAGTCAAATGGCGGATAAGGGTGGGTCGCTGACCTCCTCGGCGAATCACCAACTGGACCTGTTGCTTGCAACCTGCACTTTTCGAGCACCTCCGACACTTCAACCTATATGAACAACACACCATTATTTTACTAATACGCAAATATAAGATAATAAGGGGTTTTGGGTTGCCTCCCAAACAATGCATTAGTTAACGTTGTGGCACGACGCAAGTCAACAACTATTGTTCATCCTCGGAGTCACCCATAGTGTAGTTAGGTCAGCCCTCTGCAAACGGTGCATAGCGACCTGTCATCAAATGGGTGATTTGAGCGTCCTGCAGCTGAATAGTCATGCATTTTGAGGTGGACGTTTCATTTAGCATTTCAATGTTGTCTTTCATCTCATTCAACTTCTTGTCTTGTTCCTCAAGTTTTCGTTGGATGAGTGAAAGAGCATCTTCATTTTGCTTATCTCCATGCTTTTTCCCATGTTTACATTCACGAAGGAAAGAGTTCTTTTCCTTTTCCATGGCTTGGGCTTCCAACCCTATGACTCGTTTGGACAGAACGTCTACTTGAGCCACTAGTGCATCCCACTCATGTGTCTTTTGGGCTTCCTTGTTGGTTTCAACCATATCATCAAGGAATGTTACAACGACTTCGTAAGGCTGGTGGAACATACCGTCCTCGAACAGTTAATTTTCTACGCTTCTATTTTCAGGTCCAAGACTCCGATAGAAGATCTCTAGTAGCGCCTTGTCAGTCATCCCATGAGATTGGCACAGTTGTAGCACTGCTTGGAACTTCAGCCACATTTCAGGAATCGTCTCATTCCCTGTTTGTTTGAATGTCAGTAGGTTGTCCCTGAGGTTCAATAGTTTCAGGAGGGGATGATCCATGTGGTACCCATAATGCTCATCCATTCTTATTTCCCTGCTTTAATAGTCAAACAAGCAAAACAAGACTAAAAAGTTAAGTTAGTGAAACTACAGCTACTAAGAACAAAAATTCTATTAATCTAAAAAATTTCAAACAACACCACTCCCAAGCAGCGGCGCCATTTTGATGTTTGCGTAATCAAGACACAACTTCCGATGCAAGTGTCTACGATCGTACAAGAGTTTAGTAACCCAACCCAGGATTGGGATCCTTTCCAAGAGAGTGGTTTTGGCAATTAATAGAAAAATAAAACTTAGTTCTAACTAGTCATAGCTAAAGATATTAACGAATAAAAATATTGTAAATTAAAAGGGGGACACAAGAGTGTCGATTAACAATGGGGGGATTTTGTCACAAGTAAGGTAAAAATAGCAAAATAAACAAGGGTTTCTAAGTAATGAGAGGGGATCCTTGGGATGTGACGGGAATACGGGTTAAGCTAGATATTTGGGTACATGCTTTCGATAGAAGATTCATAGAGTAATTGTGACTAGGCTAGACTTTATGGGGGATAAGCTCTCTCTCGAGCAACTTACCCCGTTTTAAATGCATTTATCTCGGACACCCACTTGCCGCATGAAGACCAGCCTACGCCTTAACTCACTTACCCTCTCGAGCTAAGTGTGTGGATATGGGACTGGGGTTCACTCTCTCGAGCTGAACCTCATGTCGACCCACTTACACTGACCATCAATCTAGTGGTCTTAGTTCTATGACCTCTCTCTCGAGCAAGCCGAAAACACATAAATAAACTTGTATTGGCAACTACAAATTCATTAAATTCATCCATAACCACTAAACGAAATCACAATTAATTTACGATTAAACTATCAGCAAACAAGACCCAACAATTATCTTAACCTATATTCGCTAAATCACACCCCAAGAATTGGAGTTTTTAGCCACACATCATGAGATAGAAATTTATTCCTAAATGAGCTTGCATTCAAATGGGTATGAAGATTTAAGTCTTGTTACAGGCCAAGAGTGAAGAATCCAAAAGATCCAAGTCCAAATCCTTGGAGATGAAACCCTCTTGTTCTTTAAGTCTTCAAAACCCTATCAAACTCAGAGCAAAAATATCATAAATTACTATTCTATATGAAAATTATAATAATTTCAAGACTCCTAAAACTCTAACTGTAACTAGTATTTATAGTTTTCATAGATTTGTGTTGCAGCGGATCATTTGACGTCGTTAGTCGAAATCGCCGATCAACTTGGCGTTTCGCCCTTTGGTGTAGTTCATCGCCGTCTTGCACCTGCCTTCTGCATCGTCATGCTCTGGGTCATTGGGCGACATGGTACTGCCTCGCGGAACTTCTCGGTGATGCGCCGACTGCTCCCTATCTCCGCCGTCTTGATCCTTTCTTTCAGGGCTCAGCACACTGGAACAAAAGGCGAGGTAAGACCTTTTGGTGACTCGCCAAGTGGACTCGATGATCCTCAGGCCTTCATTTCTCCGTTCTTCTCAAACATTTCGTTCCTTTTTGCGACGTAATGTCCATGCTTTCCTTCAAACATCAAATGCCTAAAACTGAAGGGTTTTCATCATATATTGATATAAAATAAGCATTTTAGGATACAATTTCTATTAAAATATAGCCCTAAATGAGTCCAATTTGTGGACTCATCAAACACCCCATAAATTTGTAATCTAAGTCTCGAACTATTCTTTATTTGCATATAAGGTCTTATCTGGTTATTCTTTAATTACTCAAACATGTAAAGGTAAATCCTTTAGTGTGGGAATGATTTTGGATATTATTAAGGTCACTAAACACTCCTAGCACAAAGTTGAGTTGAAAGTTTCCTTACCGATTAAGTTTTGATGTAAGATTTTACTTGGGTCAACTTTAAACGATCATATCTCTTATAATATAAAGAGTTAAGTGGTTGATAACCTATAAAATTTGAATCTTCTTTCCAACGCCACCAATTTCGCAACAATCTGAGTTTTGAGTAAAATGTTATGACCATTTTAGTAACCTGATACAATGGAGTGACGAATTAGCTGGCGGGAAAACTTTAAAAATAGTTGTTTTTTTTCTTTTTACCTTTAAGAAAACCCTAAACGAATTTCTTGACTAATTAAAGACCTAAAACAATCAGATTTTGATCTCTTAATACATCATTCTCTTTTCTCTCAAATCCTAAGGAAACACTCTAAGGAAAAATCAAAGTAGAAGACTACATTCAAGATTTTGTCCATCTTTTTCAAGATTCTTCTTCAAGGTAAG
>JAJOOE010009335.1:0-18964 GCA_036250405.1 Solanum raphanifolium
CAAAGGTTTCTAAGATGAGAATGACCTTTCATCATAGAACCTACATTATGTGAGAATGACCTTTCACATAGTCATACCATATTCATAACATAGTCTAATTTAGAGTACAATTGAGGAAACCTTTCAAGAGACTCACTTTCACTAGATTATCATAAACCTTATTCATTCATTCATGTGTGTGTACATATGTGAGAAAGCCTTTCACATAAACACCTTCATACAACACATATTCATACCTTGCTAATCATACACTTTGCATGCATAATAAGATGTAAGGGTGCATATAAGAGTTAACTTTTCAATAGACTTCACAACCCATCATATTCATAGCTATACATGTAGAGTGTGTGTGTGCATATTGGTCCTCATAGTGACATAATAGCAACGACATTGATATTGAGTGCACTTCCCTTAAAGGGATCACAACATATTCACAATGTCCCCACTTCATGAGCAATTCACATATAAAGCCTTTAGGGATTCTAGACCACACACCCACACTTTATCATAGGAGACAAGGACACATTCAACATTGAATAGGTACTCCTAACATGTATATGATCACACATTCATATAGGGGTCATATAGGTAGGGGTCATTCCACAATAGTACTTAACATAATCAATCATGTAGACCACACCTTATCCCTAACATTATCATTCACATTATACTCCTCATCATCAACATACTTTAACCATCATGCTAGCATTGAAAATTTCATACATAACCTTCATAGCACAACTTCATAAACATATGCATCATAATCATCAATTCACTTCACATTTATTGCCTTCAAGGCCATGATCTCAACATGCATAATTGTTCAAGAAGTAAAACACCTCCACCATAAGTGGATCAACCATACAACATCAATTCTCATACTATAGATTAGAAGTTAGGTCAACTTACCAATTCTCCAAGCCATGATCACCATGGATCAATCCTCAGCAATTCATAATCAATTGACATAGATAGCAATAGGAATCAACAATGTAATTCACTAACATAAACATAATTTAAGTACAATTCTATAAACAAAGGGATCAACCCATAACTTTGCCCATAAGGCCATAATTCTCAACACATCAATATACCAACAATTCAACATGAATAAGTATAGATAATCATAGGAAACATCAATACAATCTAATCTAAACATAATTTCACCAATAGAGATCATATTCACAAAGACCCACGTCATAGGCAAATTTTCAGAAATTTGGGGATCATGGGTTCTTTAAGAATTCCTTTGAAAATTATCTTAAAAACCTTAATTCCACATTAATTCATCAATAGAATGATTTAGAAAATCGTTTGACAAGAAACTCATGTTTAGATTGAATATTGGGAATTTTGGTCTTTGAATCACTTTTGAAAATCTTTGATAGAACTCCTTGAATGAAAGGTTATTCAAGAATCAAGAGTTACCATACCTTAATTATTGAAGACCCATGAAATTGAAGAAGAAATCAGTTGAAAACCCATCTTCTAGCTTGAGCTTCATCAAGGTCTTCAATGGAGTTTTTGAGAGAATCTATATTCAGAGGGAAGGGTCAATAATGGGGTCTAATTTTAGGTTTTGGGGTTTTAGCCAACTTAAAATACCCTAAAATAGGTAGAATAACCGTTTATAATAATTCCCCAAAGTACCCAAACTACCCCTCCATTAGTTGGACCTTTTAAACAAGTCAAACTTGAGTTTTATTTTCACAGATTTCGTCGGGGAACCAGTCCGCGACGCGGACCAAACATTTGGCTTTTGGTGGAGCTAGTCCGCGATGCGGACATGCTCCCTCCATGAGCAATGTCAAGCTGCCTTGGCAGCTTGTTTGGCCAAGGGTTGGGGTCCTCCTTGGGGACCCTTAGGGTGGTCCTGGGGAGTCATACCCGAACGTTTTGACCCTAAAAATATTTATTAAGACACTAGGGTCACCTCCACTAATTTTAGACTCCAAACACCACATAAAAACATGAACAACATACTAGAACACACCAACACGTAAAATAATAGTTTCCGAATGTCTTGGTCGTCCCTTGACGTTTGACTTCCAAACTCTTTAAAACTGACTAAAAAGGCTATTCTCCATTATTTTAACAAGTTATTAATGCATAAAACCCATGTGAGGCTCTACTTTATCCTACTTCATTTTGAGGGTTGTTACAACAAGTCAAAGGGAGCACACCGGTCGGAGCAAATCAACCTCCCCCATTTTAAAACTCACAATTTTTCTTTGAATGCAGAAAATACAGGTACATACACAAGAAGCAGCTTCAACATCGTTTGAAGGATCATCATACCACTATATTGAGCCCGACAAATTGCTAATCAATGGCACCCCACTCTTTCAATCAGATAGAAGGATCAAGCTACTTCATATCAATCATGAACAATTGCCATTCAACGACAACCTCTCCGTACTATAAGACAGAGGGTCAAGCTAAAATACTCTGAGCTCAAAAGTCGCCAACAAATGGCACCCGACCCTTCCAAAAAGGCGAAGGTCCAACGATACTCTATGCCCTCAATCAACTATTGCATGTGCCCGAATTGCATTGTGTTCGAAGATCTGCATTATGCCCAAAGATTACATTATCCCCAAAGATTGCATTGTGCCCAAGAATTGCATTGCGCCCGTTATTGCATGTTCCCGAGATTTGCATTGTACCCGAAGATTGCATGTGCCCGAGATTACATTGTGCCAGAGTATTGCATTATGCCTGATATTACTTCTAACCAAATTGCATTTATGCCCGAAGATTGCATGTGCTCGATATTGCATGTGCCCGAGATTGCATTGTGTCAGTAGATTGCATGTGCCCTAGACTGCATTGTGCCCTAAAATTGCATGTGCCCGAGATTGCATTGTGCCCGAAGATTGCATGTGCCTGAGGATTGCATAATTGCATGTTCCCGAGATTGCATGTGCCCAAGACTGCATTGTGCCCACAAATTGCATGTGCCCGAGGATTGCATTATTGCATATGCCCGAGATTGCATTATGCCTGATGATTGCTTGTGCCTGAATTGCATTGTGCTCGAAGATTGCGTGTGCTCGACAATTGCATTGTGCCCGAGAAATGCATGTGCTCGAATAAATTTAAATAAAGTCACAAGTGTCAACAGATGCTCGAATTATAGATACGCTCTCTTTACTCATTACTTGTGTTCCTAAGGCGTCATGGTCTAAAGGCATCATCTTTCAGGGACTACGGACATCATATCATGGCCTAAGGATTTAATTTCTGCTTATCATGATCCAAAGGTGTCATAGTCTAAAGGCATCATTTTTCATGGCCTACAGACATCATTTGCATGACCTGAAGATATAAATTTTGTGTATCATAGCCCTAGACATCATAGCCTAAGACATCATTTTCATAGTCTTAAGGCAAACATCATAGTCGATATGCAAAATTGCATCATGTTTATTTTTACCGTCTATTTGAAATATTTGCTCTAATCATGTTACAAGCTACAAATTTGAAGAGACTGACATTTTGCAGGCTAGATCAATTGCACCCTCAGGTACAATTATCGAGTTGATATCTATTGCAACAAAGGCCCTACCAATTTGTTGCAACTTATATTGCTCCTTTCATCCGAACTTTGCTTAAAGCTGGAGATCTCTCTGTCATGCCTTTCTCGCTACTCTAATCTTATCCATTCAAGCGGATATCGTTCCCATTCGAATATCATACCGCTCTTTCGATCTTTAGGAGCTTTGTTTGCTCCTAAATCCAGAACTACACACGACCTGATTATCGTATTACCAGAGATATGTAGGCGGCTTAATACCAAATTCTGGGTCGTACCCCTTTCAACTCCATACCATTTCAATTGATCCCGCTGACATCTTTCGTCAGTCGGACAAAATTGGCTACTAAGTCAACGTTGGTTGCCCGACAATTCATCCTTCATTCTTAAGCAACCAAGGGGCAGCTGTTGACACCCAATTTTGACCGACCTTTAGGAATTTCGGAAATGCTATTCGATTAAATACGTATTTTTTTTAAAAATATTTCGAGTTTAAAATTTTAATCGATTTTGTCTAAAAAATATATATTTTAGTACGCATGATTTATAAAAAATATTGTAATTATTATTATATTATTTATTAAATTATATTAGTTATCGATATTTAAACTAGAAATAATTACTTTACTTATTTAATAAATGTTTTTTAAAATTTCCTTAATCTTTCTCAAAATCATTTAAATTTTAGCCTATTATATTCTAATTCCTTTCAATTCGAGCCTATTCAATTCCAATATTATTTCAATTATAGCCACTTATTTCAAATTTAGCCATTTTGAATTCACACCTAAGAGTCTCATCCTTAAATCCTGACCATCGATCTCTTGTATTTAATCTCAGCCATACATCCTTTTCAAATCAACGGCTCTGATCTAATAATTATTTATTTCTATCAAAAGACCAATACCCAAAAGCTTTCACTCTTCCTCTTTCAAGAAATAGATCCGCCGCCCCCTCTCTCCTCGCCATCTCCGGCGCCCCCTCGCTCTCTCCTCTTCTTTGTCCCTCTCTTCCACCCTTTTATTCTCTTCTCCTTCTCTCCCTCTCTTTTACCACTTCTTCTCCGATGGAGAATCAGCAGGTGAGAACCAGCAGGCGCTGGCCACCTTTGTTCCATTTTCCGGTGGACACCAGCTCGGCCAGAGCAATGAGTAGCAGCAACCAGCAGCGCTGGTGAAAAACCAGCAGCTCTAGTACTCCAACCAACAAGCAGCAGCGAATAAGCAATGCCTCCCTCCGTTTCTTTCTTTTTCGGCGGAATCACCATCAATGCAACCGGGAAAAAAAACACCCATATCTTTAAATGGGTCTCCAATTTTGATCGGGTATCTTCGCTTAAAACTTATGTTTAATCTCATTATTTTTCTTCTAATCTGTAGCTAAACCTAGATTTTCAGGATTATGATTTATTTATTACCGGAAACATTATTAATCTTTGTTTGCTTAATGTTTCATGTTGAAATCTTGTTGCCTCACTAAATAGGTTATAAATCGGCCCGTCAGCTTTCGTTTTCTTCCATTTAAATGTTACATGTTCATGATTGTGCTTAATCGATTCTCATTCATGAATTCTTGGCGATTTCTAATTTTGCCTATCGGCCTAAGGTTCACTGATCAGGTTAGTGTGTGATATCATCTTATTTACTTATGGTAACTTTGATATATATATATATATATATATATATATATAATTGCAGCATATCTTATTCCCTCAATTGGTTCTGCAACGTGATTTAAATTAGCAATAATTTGCATTTTCGATAGAATTTGGCTTGTTAGTTGATGGCTTGATTGCAGGAAGTAATTATGGTAAAATGGATTTTATGTGCCATAAATCTAATCTCTTTAGATTCTTACTTATTTCTATTACGGTAAGTTTCACTTAATATCCGGTTAATTGATTCCCTTTACATGATTAGGGGAAAGATATCCGTGATTTATTCTTTAATTTATTCACTTTCCTTCTACTGATGGTCACCTATTGACTATATAAACAGAACTTTCTTGATCATTCAAGAGGACGGGACAAACTTTATACCTTTGACACACGTTAAAAAACCATCACAAAATACACAATACTCACTCACTCACTCATGCTTACACATTCCAACAAGAACATAACACATTTCTGTACTCTAAAGTTTTAAAATCGGTGAACATTCTAAGTTGTTCTTTACTCGGTATTGCTGTGTTCGAGTATAGAATCGGATAAAGTTCGTCTGTATTGCTGATAACTATATTCTGCATAATTCGTTAGCTCCCCTTTATTAGTTTAAATTTCATCTTGCATCATCTATTATGAATATTGTATGTTTGTTTTATGTTCAAAAATGAACAAAAGGAAGCATCCAGGTCAGTTTCTTATCCCTTTTGCACTTTGTGTGATTTTATGCTACCTTTGATTAGCCAGAATGCTTGTATGTCTGTTTTCTACCTATATGTTAAAATAAGTAATATTGTGCGAGTATTATTATCTTGGTGTATTGTATATGCTCTTATCTTCTTCTTATTCAGCACGTTTGGACATTTTTTATCAAGTTGAAGAGTCGTCTGGTTAAGAGATTTGGATGGAGTTTTATATTTTAATCTAAGTTAATTTTGTTGTTCTTGGGTTTATTCCTATTCAATTTTGTAATAATCTTGTAATAACTCTTTAAAACTCTCACATATATGATATACTTGGGGGGTCGCCTAAGGGGGAGGGGGGACTTATGTTCTACGTGTTTATTTTATTTTCATCTATTTGTGTTAGAAAGAATATATATAGGATTGTGTTTACTTATTTACCCATAATTATTTGGCATGCCTTACAATCGGTTAAAACTGAAAGAAGCCAGTAATCACTGATTTCCATTCAAATGTGTTAGTGATATTTCTGGAGGATTCTAAAGTCAATTGTTTTTTTTCTGTTTGTCAACCTTTGGCTAATAATTAATCGTAGATAAAATAATTCATACCCCTTCACTGTTTGTGTCTTAGCATGTTCAATTATCTAGTCGTCTACACTTTGTTAAATCTGGAATCAGTAATCAGTCAGCTACAAGGAATAATTTAATCTCGCTAATATCTGGAAAAAAACATGCTTATGTGGTAATATTTGTGTTATTCTATGTAGAATATTGTGCCTATGATATGATATTTACTACCTACTCAACTAACCATATTTAGTAATTTTAAACATGTTAATAGTCTTGAAATAATTAAACTCCAATAATTACGCATGTTGAATCAAATTAGAATAATTTTAACCACTAATAAGTTAAATTTTAATAAAACCAACCTTGTTTGTTTAATAATTTTTAGCATGCTAATGAATCTGAAAGAAAGGAAGATATGAACTGTGTCTATCTTGATTGTTATCTTTTAATGTGAGAGTTTAATTAATTTTCATATCAATTCACTTAGAAAGTATGCCTATAGGATTAAATAAATAAAATAAATTCCCAGCATGTTTATAATTGAATAAAAATCAACTTAATACATGATTCCTTTCTGTTTTATATCATTTAGTTATTTCCATGTTGTTTAATAATAAAGTTAGCGTAGTAATCATTTCTGATTAAAAACTATTTTGAATTAAAAACTAATCTGCTCTAAGAATTATTTTCTGCCACTGAATTAAAATCAGCCTGCTTGTTTAATCTTAAAATTTGACCCAGTTAGATAAATCAAAATTAACTCAATCCTACTTTAATATCATGCCTGTAATATGACCGTTTAAAATCTGCTTAAAATGAATCAAATCGTGCATTATTAAACTGTTTTATGCCCTGTTAAAATCATTTGATAACTATATTTGCTCTCTGTAATGTTATTTCTGCCCTCATAAAATCACCTAATAACTTGCATCTAATAAGTTCTCTGCTACTTGTGTAAAACTTTGCCCTGTTAATGTTAATTAGCTAATAAAAATCAAACTTTGTCTGCGCACAATTTTTTGCCCACTTCTAAACATTTATTGGTAACATTATTGTGAAGTTTGATTGTGTTTGTATGCTCACACACCTAACATGAGACCTTTTCACTTTTCTTGTGTTTGCTAGCATGTCTAATAAAATCTAGAGGCCAAATTGAGACTTTATGTACTAAATGATCGTCCAACTTGTTTTTCATGGTGTTTAGGGGGCCTATTAGGAGCCCATATTTACTTTTGTCTAAAACTATCCCAATAGTAATCCAATGCCTCATGGACATTAAGCGGGGGAGCTAGGGACCTTTCAGGACGAAATGCATGTGGAAGGTGGGTTAGGGGTAGTTAGGCCCTACGGAGATGATGACATCAACTCAGGCTTAAAAGACAAACATTGGTTTTGTCTGTCCCTATATAGAAGCCAATCAAAATAAATTAAAAAGAGTCGAGTGCTGATCCGTAAAGTGTATCGCTTTCATAATATCCATTTCCTTTCTCCCTTTATTTTTTTTGTTTATATTTATTTGGGGTAGTTTAATAAAATAAAAATGAATTGCTTTTGACTATCTAATTGTGCGATTTCTGTCTCCTTGCTCCTCTCTTTATTAATTGTTTAATGTTCGTTTGATATTTATTTATTGTTTATTACATCACCTAGCTTTGCATGCTTAATTAATTAAATAACAAATAATTGAAGTAACCTTAATTGTTGAATTTCATTTATCACTTAGTGAGCATGTTTAAGTTAAATAACCTAAATAATGAAGTCACCTTAATTGCTACTTGTAACTCCCACATAGATTGCATGAGATACGGCCAGGACACACATTTGTGGACCTCGAAAGATGCCTAACACCTTCCCCTCGAGGTAATTTGAACCCTTACCCAATCTCTGGTTCGTTTGACCTTTAGTTAGATTTAGTTAGGTTAGATAGGTGCCCTAACACGCCTTACTTCGTTAGGTGGCGACTCTTCAATTAACCCAAAGCCCAAAGGAGTTGTTAGGTCGAAACCCGTTTTGCAAAAAATGGGGAGCGACAAGGACCATGAGGACCTTCACGGTCCATGGTCCTTGACATGGCCCGTGGTGGCGTCTGTGGAGCCTTACCAGTAAGACCCCTAGCTAGTCCCTCTAGACCACGGCCCAAGTAGAGACCACAGACACTTTCACGGTCTGTGGTCCTTCACACGGGCCGTGGTAGGGCTCGTGGTCTCAGACCCTCAGCTAGTAGTCACCAAGTCCAGACCACGACCGAATTCACGGTCCGTGGTCCCTTTCACGATCTATGAAGGTGGCTATGGTCAGTCCGTCTACAATTTAAGTCAGGGGTATTTGGGTCTTTTCCTTATTCATTGGACACCTAAACTATGTCATTTTAATCCTAAATTTCATGGTTTTAGTCAGTTTAAGCCTAGAAACATAACTAGAACTTACCTAAGTCATATCTTTAATCAAAACATAGAAAATTAGAAGCGAAAGGAGAGAAAGTGGCGACCAACCCTAAGTTCAAGAACGCAACAAGTTTCCTTCAGATTCAGCCCCGAAATAAAAAGATTTCTCCGTGGAATTCGTCACCAGGTATGTGGTATTTCATTAGTGGGTTCCTTTCACCCATTAGGTCCCTAGTTTTCAGTCAGTTTCTTGATTCCCTTATTATGACTAGACCTAGGGTTTCTTGAATGTTAGAATTGTTGGGTTCTTAGCTGTTAGAATGATCCAAATCAAATTAGTACGTTAATCTTCAGTTTATTGCATGAATTCTAGAACCCTACCTATGTATTTCTTTAGTTCTTGAATTACACCTGCTAGGTCAGATATTTCGGTTATTCAGTTATACATGCCTCAGTTATTAATGCATCAATATCAGTATAATTGTTGCATCCTTAGTTTGCATGTTCAGTTTGAGCTATTCAGTAACTTACATAAATTCAGTCATAATGTGTAAATTACTTAATCCATTGGGAGTAGCATTATACTAAGTTGGACTAGGGTTCAGCGTACCCAAATAGTCCTAGAATTACTAGCAATGTAGGTTGTAAGTCCCCTCTGTGGGCATCATTTTAATGACGACGCCAGCATGTTTCTCTACCTTTGGCCGGGTGTATTGGGTTCTCTCGATGGGGCGTATATATCAGACTCCACATTTATCTCATGTTGTTTTATTATCGATTATTAGTAGCTCCCACAGTTCAGTCAGATTTTATTGCATTGACCATGTATCAATATATTCAGTATTCAGTCTCAGCATGTTATAAATTGGTCATTGCATTCAGTTAGCTCAGTATTCAATATCTATATCATGTTCATATTATATCATTGCTTATTTTCTTTGTTTAGTTATATGTTATTTCAACTTTATTCTATCATGCATGCTCAATACCTTACAAGTACTGACGCATACTCTACGCTACATCTTCTCGTGATGTAGGTTCAGGTTCTCAGCGTCCAGATCATGCTTAGATCGGTTCCCGATCTCCAGTTCAGCAGAATCAATGGTGAGTCCTCATTCTCCGAGGAGAATAGTCATGAGTTTCTTTTCAGTATTTTCAGTCCTTTAGTTTTAGTTTTGCTAGACTTAGCTGGGGCCTGTCCCAGCATTTCTAGTCAGTTAGAGGCTATTTTCAGACATAGTTAGATTCAGCTTAGTATTGAATTAATATCTTCTTTGTATTAAACTTATCAGTTTTCATTTATCTCAGTTATAGTATATGGGTTTTCCCCATCATATCACTTTTATTCATTATTTAGCTTCCACATCAATTATTATTATCCTTAGTATGCTCATGTCATACCAGTAGGGTTAGCTTGTGATCCTAGGTACCGTGTCCGCGTCTCGGGGTAGCTCGGGGAGTGACACTGAGTATCTATTTTGAGAAAATTGAGTTAAAGCTTTACTTTTTAGTTCATATAATGTTGAGTAAGTCTTCCGCTACGAGTTGATCCATGCCAAGGATTCACTTGGGGCCAACAATGGTTTTTGAGTGCCGGCCACATCTAGGGTGTAGGCTTGGGGCGTGACATTAGGATCATTTATAGGCTTTACAAAAGGAAAAAAAATCATAATTTGGCACTCTGTGCTTCATATTTTAAGTAAGTTGAGACTTCACATACTCTTATTTGAAGTGATTGTGTTGGTAATTACTTTATTTAGGGATTGTGTGGGTTCTGTATAAATGAGATGGCTGACATTTATACGGGTAGTGATTTCTTGTTATGAAAAACTGATACTTTATTTGTCGATTGATAATTGTGTGACTAAGTGAGTATGAATTTAGACATATTGACTGAGTGAGGACTTATATTTTCTCATTTGATTTGGCTTTGATTTATCACTTGGTGACTTATAGCTAACGTTTGAGGATTTTCAGACTAAGTGATCATGATCATGTTACATTGGTGATCTGTGACTCATATTTGGTCACTTGATTTATCTATCGCTTCCTCGCTACCATTTATTGATTCAGGGTCAACTTTTGATGTTTATGTTGGATATTGATTCCTGTGCTACATAAACAACGTGGAAATGAAAGAATAAAATCACAATAGATGGGTAATCTAGGTATTTGTGAGATAAGGCTTTTTGGTATATAATGTTGCATTCGGGGGATTTTCTATAGTGTTTTCTTGTGCATCATATGTATATGGACTTGACAAGTCCCACATGGGTCCCATTATTCCCACATCTTTGTGTGTAGGTTAAGTTCTTGGTTTGATTTATGGTTGAGTGGGAGCCAAATTTTGTGAAATTTTACTCGAATTCAAGTGTAATGACCCGGTCGATCAATTTTAGAAATTTTAAAAAATTACCATTTTACCCATCCCGATATTGGCCCCAATTTATTTATGAATGAGTTTTGAAATTGGTTACGAGTTTTGAGTTAAGAGATGTGAATTTTGGAAATTTTGGAATTTGAAAGGCTAAAGTTGTTAAAAAATGATTTTTTGGTGTCTGTTAGCGCTTCGAGTACCGAAATGGAATTTCTTTGATTCCATTAGTCTCGGAATATGGAGATTGGTCTAAGAGAATTGTCGATTTCAGATTCTGACACTCTTTGAGGATTAGATGTCCTAAGTTGGTATTTGTTGAGATTTTAGTCTTTGGGTGGACTTTTGACAAGATTTGGGTTTTGATACTGAGATCGGAATTCCGAGAGTTCCACTAGATTTGGGGGATGATTTTAGGACTAGGTGAAGTCTTGGTTGAATTTGCAGAGGTCGTGATCTTTATTTTGTCTTTTTAGGTGTTATGTTCATTTCTTGTGACTTTGATGTGTTTCGGGTCAATGAGACCTCCAATTAATGTTTTGATGGTTCAATTGTGTCAGGAACATTGAGTATAGTCAGTTTGGATATATGGTCTGTGTTTACAGGGTTTTGCACGAATCTCGAGGGTCCATTCAATGATTTTTGTGTTGGTTGTGTTATGTGGAGGTGTGAGTCTACAGTACCTCGCTATCGTGATAGGGTGCTTTCTTTCGCAAACTTGGTGATTGTGAGGCACTGATTGTGAAAGCGAGGGGGGTGAGACCCCTGACCCTTGCTATCCGAAGGGCCTATTCACGATCGCGGCCTTTGCAGAAGTAAAGATCGGTTCACGAAAGATAAGGCAAAAAAATTCTCTGGATTTCTATTTTGTGACATATGATACCCCTTTTGCCTGCCATTTTTGGGGTTTAACCCATTTTGGACTTTGTAAAACCCTTAGAGGTGATTTTCAAGATATTTCTTTTGCTAAATCATTTGGGTAAGTCTTTGTGACCTTAAAACTTCAATAATCATTAATTATTTATGGATTTAAATATCAAAACTTGGTATTTTGATTGTCAAATGGAAAGATTTTTCAAGAATTTGAGTTCTAAGCTAAAATAGTGATTGTGAATTGATTTTAACTCCTTTTTTCGAAATGATTTGCACGAATGAGTTCCAAATGTCTTGGGTAACATTTTTAAGTTAGAATTTTCGAATTCAAACCTCATTTTCAGAATTGGGTTTTTGAGTTGACTTGATCCATTTTGCAAAATGTATGATTTGGGTGTTGTTATTTCATATATCTTATTGTGTGGGTTTGGACATTGTTCGGAAAGGGAAGGCTCAAGTCTTGGATTGACTTTTGATTGACCTTGAGGCAAGTGATCATCTAAACCTTGTAAAACTTTTTGAATCTTGTATTTTCCTTCATTGTGTGTGTTGGGGAGTAATGGGAATGAGGTGATGGGTATAGTTATTCCACTTGATTAATCTTAATGAAATTAATGAAATGCTTTGATAGCATTATTGTGGACTTGAATTTCATGAGTTGTTATCACTCTTCTTTTGGTGTGAAATTGTTTATTTGCATTGATTTTCTTCTACCGTATTACACATGTGATGAATATGCCAAAGGGAAAATGTCCAGCAAGTGATATGATATAAAGCTGAAGGAAAATAGTTCTTTCTAGTTATATTCTTCTGAAGGGAAGTGGTTCCGGATAGTGATATGATATAAAGCTAAAGGGAAATGATTCCGGCTAGTGATATGATATAAAGTCGAAGGGAAATAGTTCTGCCTAGTGATATTGTGCCAAAGGGGAATGTTTTCGGCAAGAGTTTTACTATTATGATGTGATGCATTTTGACACTTATGACTGCTCACTTGACACTTGTGATTAACCTACATGATAATTGTGAATGACTTACTTGATACATGTGACTGATATACTTGAAACTTATTGGTTGTGAACTTAGACTATTAGAGTGTGATTGTTAAGCCTTGTGAACTGTGTATTGTGAAACTATTAGGTTGGGATGATTTCTATGCAGGTTTTAGTTTTAGGAGGTTCGGTTGGGATGAAAGGAGTACTCGTATTCTAGCTAGTTTTTCCTTGTGTAGGTTCCGAGCACGAATTTGTGTGATTTTTTTTCTAGTTGCAATTGAGGTTTTCTGAGAATATATTTAGAAGTAGTTGCGGGTCATCCCGACGGACCCTCTTGTTCCTTATTTTATGCTTTGTTCTATTTTAGAAATGAAGACATTGAGACCTGTAATTATCTTTCAATTCTACATTTTTTAAATTAGTGGCTTGTACACGTGACAACCAGATTTTGGGGTTATATTAGGATGAATAATTTTTTGACTTTCTGTTATTCCTGTTTTATTTTCCGCATGTCTTTCGTATCGTTGGGTTGAGGATGACTTGTCTTGGTGGGATAGACAAGTGTCATCACGTCCATTTTTGGATCGTGACATGAAGGGTGAGTTGCTCAACTTCTATAAAAGTGGATTCTTGTTCTATTTTGGTTTTCCCCTATTTTTCTTTTTTCATAGATAGATTGTATTAATTTCTGACTGATATATATTCAAAAATATTTGATGATTTTGTACTTGTGTCACCAATATGATTTTGGGTTACAAATCTCTTATTATACAGTAATACTTTATCGATTTTCCCCATTTTCACAATTTTCTTGAATGATTAATAAATGTATAGGGTTCGCTTACGGAAACTGGTGGGCCCTCTCACAACTTCATAGAATTTTGGATCGTGACACTGAAAACTAAATAATAAATACTGAGACCTTCATTAAGTGCAAATAAATGATGACTATATACTAAATACAAATGGATTAACCTTAGGAAACCTAGGGTAGAGCTGCATTATGAATTATTTTAGGATATTTCGAGGAGTTCGAATATTAAATCCATAAAAAGGGTAAGATATACCCCTCAACTTTGCTATTTAGAGCTAATATATGTCTCATTATGAAAGTGACTCATATATATCCCTATTGTTACACAAATGACTCATATTTACCATTTTACTCTAACGAAAGTGAAAAAATAATTTCAACTTTTTAAATCCTTTTTATTAAAAAAAAAGATAATACATGCAGGAGTATATTTGATTCTCTCACGTGTTTTTTTTTTTTACTATTTCTATTGATAGATTAATTTGAATTTTATTATTTTGATCGTCAATTACTTATTTCACTTATTTTATTGTAAAATTTACTATAGATGCCCCAAATATTTTTTTTACAAATATAAAAACTAAATAACAATATAGCCGCACAAACCTTTATTTTTTGTAAAAAACTTTTAAATCTTTTCCCATTCACACTTCTTTCTTTTAATTTTCTTTTATTTTTACACTAAAGAATGAAAGAAAAACAATTAAAAACTCAAATAATAATAAACAAAGAAGTCAAAAATAATTTATGTGTGAAAAAGATCAAATAATGTGAGCCATTTTTTTAATGGTAGGGGTATATGTAAGCCACTTTTGTAATGAGAGGTATATCAGTTCTAAATGACAAGGTTGAGGGGTAAATAAGGCCCTTTGGGAGGATCTAAGAAATGATACAACTTTAGGAAGTAGAACATGGTCACATAAGTTCTAGCTAAAGGTGAAAGGAAGCAACTTTTGAAATATAAGATATAATAGTTAGAAACACACATGAAGTATCATATTTTTGCGAATTTGATACCTAAACCATTAGGTGTTTGTATTTCCTACCGAAACTGTTTTCAATAATTTATCAAAATACCTTGACTATCTTGATGAATTAGTGTCTGGTTCTAAAGGAAAACCATTTCTTTTAATATTTTATTATATTTAGAATACAACAAGTACAAGGCTAAAACAAATATGATACATTTTAATTTTGCACTCCTTCTTATGATTGAGTTGTTTCCATAACTTTATCCATAATGCTACGTGATGGATCCCAATAGCATTTACAAGTGTATGTGATGTACAAGTAATAAAGTGATTGTAAGAAATCAGATGCCGAACCGACTGGGATTTATGATTAACTGTTTACTAAATTAAACAAGTTCTAATTATCTATTCGAGCTATCTAATATCAAGATGCGGGTGGTTGATGATTATATTAAAACAAGAAAGTAATAGATAGTTATAAATATATAGAGATTCTTCACAGAGAAGATAAATCTAGGGATATGGCTTTGAGCGAGGTTCTAGGCTTATAACTTTGTTTTGCGGTCATGTTAAGTATTTGATTTCATTGACTTAGTTCCATAAGAACCCTAGCAAAGGGCACTCTAGTCTATTTTTTGTGCATTCATCAAGAAAAATTTGTATGCCCAATAGACTAACAACTAGGTTTCTTCCCAATAAACAAAAGGACCAGAACATTTTCCCAATGAGAAATATCATAGGGGAACATTACAATTCAATGATTTATCATTTACCATGCTTGGTATTATTGTCAAAACAAAATAAAATTAAAGTTCCATTAGTGACCAATTTTTTTTTGTAGTTTTCCTCTGTAGCATAGAAAATTAAAATATGTAAAATGTTAACTAGATAGATTGTGATGACCTAGACGATCATTTTTGGATGTTTTAGAAAGTACCATTTTATCCCTCCTGATAGTTACCCCGAGTCATGTTGGATCAGTATATCAGACTCGTTTTATAATGGGATCGAAGCGGTATGATTTTTTGTAAGTTTTAAAGTTTTGGGGACTCTTGAGTTGATATAACTTACTTTAGTAGTCATCCGAAGATATGAGTCTCAAAATGGAATTCAGTTAGTTCCATCAAATCTTGAATGCGGATTTTGGTCTAGGAAAGGTAGTTTATTGCAACTTTAACGATTGTCAAGTTAGTTTATTGCCAACTTAACGCGAGTTAAGTCAAGGAGATCTCAAATGTATGTTTTTATTTTTCCATTATGTTCGAAATATCGAATTTAGTAGGGTAGTATATCTTATATGTGTGCACGAGATTCTGAACAAATTTGAGGGCCCATTCGAAGGATTTTTAGTCTTAATGTTTTTTTGTTGTTATTATATTATCTAATGTTCATCACAGTCGCGTGATCCTCTTTAGTAATCCCGTTAGTGTGTTAAGTTGTGCATCGCGGTCGCGAGATGTCTATGGGATCTCGTAGGGCTAGACTCTTGAGCGTTGCGATTGCATGGCCCTTGTCGCGATTATGAAAGTCAATTAATTAGTTAACCATATCTTCTCCCCCCGATCGCGTGGAGGGCGCTGTGATTGCATAAAGTAAATTACCTATCAGATATTTAATTCTTAAGATCAAGATTTCTTCCTCATTTCACCATTTTTGAACTTTGAGAACTCTTGGAAGGCGTTTTTAAAGAGAGGTTTCAAGGTTAATTGATTGGGTAAGTCAATTTAACCCCAACCTCTCATTACCCATTTATTGTTTCCTGATTTTGGCTTTAAATCCTTGTTTTTAAATTCAAACTTTGAGGGTTTTTCATGAAAATGGTGTTTTAAGGAAATTAGAGTTTTAAGTATGTTTTTAACTTGTTCTTTGATTCGATTTTACTTGTGAGTTCCTAATTCGTTGGGTGTTATGATTTTTCATAAAAAAATCTAGAAATTACCCTAGGCCTTCATGAGTGATACTTTTGGGTCAATTTGGACCTGGTTTCAAAAATTAGCATAATGGGTATCAATGTTTATGATTTCTTATAAAGATTCTGCATTTGATTTAGAATTTGTGGACTCGGAGACTCATTGTAGAGGGAAGGCTCAAATTTATATTCTTGAGTTGATCTTATTCTCTTATAAGGCAAGTTGACCTCTTTGACATTTTGTCAACTATATTGAACCTTGTATGCCTTGTTGGATGATTGAAAGTAATGGGGAATTGTGAAGGTCCTTGTATAATACACATGTTATCAAATGTTGCGAATATTTGTAACGAACATGTGGGGAAAATGATATTGTTGATATGATAATTGTCACGCCCCTAGACTAGCCCCTAGACGTAACACGGGACCAAGGGTCACAAGTTACTGCAAGCCAACCCTGAAGCTGGTATATCACAAGCATACTTGAATAATTCTAAATAAGTGGAAGCCTAACTTATAGATGATGAGTAGATGTGAAAGAGTTCAACTGAGAATATAACTGAGTTCAAATGTGAAAAAACCCAAACAAAACAACTGAGTTTGACTCTATGTTTGAAAGCCTCTAATACTGATGAGCTGGTGGGAAAGTCCCCAGCTAAATCTAAAATAGTGAAACTAGTAAAGAACTAACTAATTTAAAAGCATAAAGAAACATCATCGGCTAATAAAGACTTACCACTTAAGATGCTAAGTATAGACTGGAAATCGAGCTAAGTGCGGTCGGGATGCTGAGCGCCTAAACCTACATCATACAACAATATAGCACAAAAGTATGCATCAGTACATTGAATGCACTAAGCATGCAAGATATATGCTAAGCTGAACAATATAACAACTAAACATGGAGATAGATATATTGAAGCATAGTGAAAACTGAGCTAGATACAATGACCAAGCACTAATCATGAAGATATCATGCTGAATTGAATACTAAAGTAAATGTTGGGCTAATGCAACATGAATCTGACTGTGGGAGATACTATTAACCGACATAAACCACATGAGCTAAACATGGAGTCTGATGTATACTCCCAATCAAGAGGACCCAATTTATCTTGTCGGGTATAAAGGCATGACTGTGGCGTGACCACTAAAACTAGTGCCCAATAGAGGAGACTAATATACCTATGGGGGCACGTATTTCTATGACTTAAGGGTACGTTGATTCCTAGTCCAATGAGGGGCTAAGTCTTCTCCCAATTTAATATAAAGCTAAAATGCAATTGAAATACTGAATATTATCTTAGAATGCAACATACATGTACTGAAAGATATGACATTCAAATTCTGAAGCATGATTGTATGACTAATCTGCCTAGAAAGTATAATGCATGAAATAGTGATAATTAACACAAGCTAGGGTTCTTAGATCTATACATGGTGTTAGTTGCTATGTTTTAGGACTGCAGCCTTTTATTTATTTACTGCAGTAAATTAGCTTTAGTTTTCCTCAAATAACTTCTTTACCTAGTCTTTAGGAGTTTGTTTATCTTCAGCAGATGTGTTGCTGATTTTTAGGACTATGAAGTTAGTTCTTTATTATAAGTGTAAGTCTTAGGCAGTGAGAAATGGCATCATCAAATAAAGTTATCTCTTCTTATTTGTTCTTCATTGCTCTATAGTTCTAATCTTTCATTATTCTTAAGTTCTCCTTTGTTCTATTTCTGGGTTTCCACATTAATTTAACTACAATTGGTATCAGAGCTTTTTATTCTTGAGGGACTTGTGTGTTCATTAATCTGTTTTAGTGAATTCCATGGACGGAGAAGCAAGTTTTTCTTCAATGGCACCACCAGCTTTTAATGGAGAAAGTTACCAGATCTGGGCAGTCAAAATGTAGACATATCTAGAAGCTTTGGATTTCTGGGAAGATGTAGAAGATGATTACGAGATTGTTCCATTACCAAACAATCCCACAATCGCGCAGATTAAAAATCACAAGGAAAGGAAAACCATGAAATCAAAGGCAAAGACATGCTTGTATACAGCAGTTTCATCCACCATCTTTACTCGTATTATGTCCCTGAAGTCAGCAAAAGAGGTATGGGATTATCTCAAGACTGAGTATGAAGGAGATGAAAGAATTCGAGGGATGCAAGTGCTAAATTTAGTACGTGAGTTTGAGCTGCAA
>JAJOOE010009337.1:0-24705 GCA_036250405.1 Solanum raphanifolium
GTTGGAAAGTCATTGAAGGAGACGTGCTAGAGATGTATAGTTCATTTACTATTATAACATCTCATGAACCTCAGTGGACTATATGGACATTTGATTATGAAAAGAAAACTGAAGACATTCCAGAGCCGCTCAGTTTTTTGGGTCATATCCTTGACATAATCAAGGATATGGAGGGTCACCTTCTCAAGAATTAGAAGATCTATGTTGTTATATATTTATATATGTGTGTGTCTGTGTATGTGTATCTATATGCATAAACATATCTATATGTATTGGTGTTTGTGTGAAGAATAATTTGCAATATTGGCTACATTAGCTAGCATGTGAAATAAATAATGTAATATTTGAAGAATATATTTTATCTGTCAATATATATATATATATGCGTGTATCTATATGAATAAATATATATATGTGTGTATTAGTGTTTGTATGAAGAATAATTTGCAATATGGGCTACATTAACTAGCATGTGAAATAAATAATGTAATATTTGAAAAATATATTTTCTGTCAATCTCCTTTTATGGAACTCTGCATTATTCAATATTTTAACTAGTACAATTATTTATCACAGTTGAGGTTGATGGAGAGTGATCACAATAAAAAAGATGCTTTAAAGTCTAAATGGTTATTTATTTGATGGTGAGTGTGAGAAAAAAATATTTTCAAAGTATCAAGATGAGTATATGGTGAGTATTAGCAAAATTCATATTTTCAGTCACAAATATGAATTGTTTCACATCAAGGTGATTGTTTTTAAATAAAAAAGATTGTTATCCTTCGTGAAGTAAAAGTCCTAAAAGTGGACCCAAAATAGAAGGCTTGTCTCAAAATACAAAAGACGAGCCAACATAATATAGATAGACACATGTAGGTCTAGAACACAATGTGTTCACCCTCACATCTGAACTGAAGCTGCAACAGGCTTGAATATCAATGCTAGTAGCTGGTGCTCAGACCTGCATCACAAAATAGATGCAGAGTGTAGCATGAATACCAAATCAATAGGAAATCAGTATGCATCAATGATCGACTAAGCAAGAGAAGTAAAAGCAATATGAAATGCGAGAAATAAACATAAACAGAGGTAAAAGCAACGTAACGCTAAATGAAATGTACATGAGTGTACTAAGAACAGAAAAAAACTAAGTACAACTAACTAAGCCTAACTAGGCCACCATAATGCCAAAAGGTACATTTAGGTGCAAGTTATAGTAAAAATCTGAATGGACCCCCATAAGTCCAACTAGAACTCATAGTAGATATAACTACTAAGAACAAGTTGATATACCGTGAGTTTGCGGTTTTTTTATGCATTATACTTGAAGTTTGTGTGAGTGTTGGCCCTTTTTGTTATTATATATGATGGTGTTTGGTATAATTTTGTAGGAAATCAGTTTGAAGCAGTTGAAGATGAATGTAGCTGAACCAGCAGAAATTTGGCAACCTACGAGCTTACTCACGAGCCGTCATCCAGTCGACGAACCGTAGGTAGGAGACGTGTATCGTGAGTTCAAGGAAACCTGACCAAGTATGGAAGCATGGAGGAAAACGACGTCCTTTAGCTTGAGTGACGGACCGTTAATCACTGTCGTCGTTTGATTTAGAAAGTTGAGTTCCAGTACTTAAACAACAGAGGAAAAGGATGAGCCGTAAATAGAGCTACAGACCGTAGGTGATGCCCGTCAATTTGAAGACTAAGCATTTTTGCCAATTGCTGAACTACGGTGGAGATCCACGGACGGTTGGCTGATCCATGGTCCATCGTTCGCTGCCGTCTATCAAAACTGCCAAAACCAAAATTTCCTATATTTTATTTTCCTACTTGGTTTAAGACTTAGTTTCTATAAGTATAAGTTGCATTTTTTTTTGGGCTGTTAGACGTTTTGGGATACTTTGTTTCTACTTTGAGGGTTATTTTGCAAACTCTTTTGACAATTAATTCTCACTTGGTTTATGATCTTTGCGTTTGATTTTCAATTCAAGATTACGGTATTCATCTATTCAAATTGTAAGTTCATGATTTATTTTATCAACCCTAATATGAATTGTGAATTCTCAATCATGAGTAGCTAAATCCACAACTAGGGTTGTGAGAACAATGAGTAATTAACAATGTATGACTAATAAATAAGTAATTCTAGAATAGTGTTGATGCATGTTGTCAATCCTTTCGTTTAGTATTCTTTGTAGTGGTGCGCAATGTTAGAACTCGCCTCATTCCTACTTGCCGAACCAAAGAGGTAACGAATGAGAAAGGGATTAAACAACAGAGATTTAGACGTGTTAAGCCACTATCTAATAGCCTGACCCTAATCTTGCGAAGGCTAATCCAGGGTTAAGGGTAACAGTTAGTAAAGCATACACTCGTAGACGGACCAAGTTGCGTGGTCAAATTTCCTACTTATAGGACCAATCACTTAGGGATACCTAACTTATCAACCTTGCATGTTAACACTAGGATAGACTTACTATTATTAGGAATACTACGTTAAGAGCTTGTGGGAAACACTTATGCCCTAGTTTTCATCTCATATTGAGATCTCAAAACTGCGAATGCAGTTTACTTGTTACTTATTGATATAAATCAACAAACTATTATTTTATTTACAAAACCCCCATTGTTACTTTTTTCATAAATAATTTGACTGAACTTAGTAATCGTAAGTTAGCCTAAGTCTAAATCATATTCCCCGTGTGATCTACATTAACCTAAAAGTTAGGTTCTTTAGTTGACAATGATTATACTTATTTCGGGAGGTGTAATTTGGGCGTATCAAATTTTGGCGACGTTGCCGGGGAATACAGCTTTTAGATTAGACTAATTTCATTATTGAACTTTAGTCAAGTATTTCCTGATTTTTTGTTTCATTTTGTTCTCGTTTCTATAGGTCTTACCGCAGTCTAGTGGGCAAGTTGAAGTGTCGAAAAGAGATATAATGCAAATTCTTGCGAAGATTGTGAATGCAAACAGAATAGATTGGTCAAGAAGGCTTGATTATGCTCTATGGGCCAATCACACTGCATTAAAAACTCCCATAGGTATGTCCCCTTACCAACTTGTATATGGGAAGTCATGTCATTTGCCTGTAGATTTAGAGAACAAAGCAATGTTGGCACTTAAGAAGCTACATTTGGATTGGGGCGCCTGTAACACCCCGTATCCGAAAATAGACCAGATTGCAGATTTCTGGTGTTTCAGGTGGAACTCACGGGCACCATCCATGGACCGTAGGAGGACCCACGGTCCGTGGTTTGTGTCAGCAACCTCCCCCAGAACTCAGCCATAAATTCGGCCAAGTGTTGACCCATGGCCGGACCTACAGTCCGTAGGTCAGGTCACGGACTGTGGTTCATGTCCGTGGATCGATATCCGTAAAGCCCAGCTTCAATCCTGATTGACGGTTGACCATCACGGACCGTCATTCAATGCACGGTCCGTAGGTCTGACCGTAGGTTAGGGTCAACAGCCAATTAGATGAAAATTATTGAGTGGGTCAACTTTAGATGGTCATAACTTTTAGTACAAAAGGAATTATGTGTCCCATAACCTATGATATGATAGATAATTGAATCCTCTTTCCAACGCCACCCGAGTTTACTAAAATTCGACCTCCAAGTGAAACGTTATGCTCGTTTTAGTGAAGCCCTGTCGGGCAGACTCGATCGACGACTCCAATTGACGGACCATAGAATGAATGATGGCCCGTCAGTCCCGTCCATCAGTCACTCCGACAGCAATTAAGTCAGGGGTCTTTTGGTCTTTCCCTATTTTGCTTAACCCCTAAGATACGTCGTTTAGACCCTAAATCACGAGGTCTTAGTCAGTTTAAGCCTAGAAACATAACTAGAACTTACTTTACTCAAAATCGTTAATCAAAACTTAGAAAATTAGAATCAAGAGAGGAGAAAAAGGTCAAGAACCCTAGTTCAAGAACGCATCAAGGTTCCATCAGTTCCAGCCCTGAAATCGAAAGATTTCTCCGTGGAATTCGTCACCAAGTATGTGGGATTTCACTAGTGGGTTCCTTTTGCCCATTAGGTCCCTAGAATTCAGTCAGATTCTTGATTCCATGATTATGAACAGATCTAGGGCTTTTAGAATTTCAACAGATCATCATGAATTAGTTATTTAAGTGTTCCAAATCAGATTATCATGTTATTACATCGTTTCTCGCATGAATTTCAGAACCCTAGCTATGTATTTCTTTAGTTCTTGAATTACGCATGCTAGGTCAGATATCTCAGTTATTCAGTTATACATGCCTCAGTTATTAATGCATCAATATCAGTTTAATTGTTGCACTCTCAGTTTGCATTTTTAGTTTTGAGCTATCCTGTATTTACAGAAATTCAGTCATAACCAGTTAACCATTTAATTCATTGGGAGTAGCATAATAGCGAGTTGGACTAGGGTTCAGTGTACCCATATAGTCCCAGAACTACGAGCCACGTAGGTGTAAGTCCCCTCTGTGGGCAACATCAGTTTAGTGATCACACCAGCATTCCTTTATACCTCTGGCAGGGTATATTGGGTCCTCTCGATGGGGTGTATACAACGGACTCCACATTTAGCTCATATGGTTTTATGTCGGTTATTAGTAGCTCCGACAGTTCAGTCAGACTCTATTGCATTGACCATATCTCAGTACAGTCAGTATTCAGTCTCAACATGTTATATATTTGGTCATTGCATCAGTTAGCTTAGTATTCAGTATTTTCAGTATCTATTATCATGTTCAGATTATTTCATTGCTTTATTGCTTTGTTCAGTTATATGTTATTTCAACTTTACTCTATCCTGCATGCTCAGTACCTTTCAAGTACTGACACATACGTGCGCTACATCTTCTTATGATGTAGGTTCAGGTTCTTAGCATCCAAACCACGCTTAGATCGAATCCCGATCTTTTCATTTTATTTATGAGTAGAGATTCCGCATCAGTTTATTATCTTTAGTATTCTCATGATCATGCCAGCAGGGTTAGCTTGGGATCACTTGTGGTCCTAGGTCTCGTGTCCGCATCTTGGGGATAGCTCGAGGCGTGACAAACTTGGTGTCAGAACATTAGGCTTAAGAGTCCTAGGATGTCTGAAAAGCCGCACTAAGTAAAGTCTTTTTCATGGGTGTGAAGTGTACCACATCTAATGAGAGGGAGGCTATGAAGTGTTTTAGGAAAACTTCACTTTCTTGATATTCTTATCGTGCGTTGGTATGATCTCTTTTCTAATCCATCTTTATGTGCTTAAGATCATGCCTTCTCATAGGGCTTACGCTAGGAATGTGAATGCCAGGAATGCAAACGCAACTCGTCCAGTCCCAGATCAGGAAGTTTCTAATGCAGAATTTAGGAATGCCATTTAGCTTTTGGCTTAGATATGACCAACAAGAACAATCAACAGGTTCCAATTCCTACTAATAGAAATGATGGATCAGTGGTAGTTAGAGTTTGAGATTTTGTTAGGATGTATCCGCTGAGCTTTTAGGGTCACAAGTTGGTAAGGACCCACAAAACTTCATTGATAAGGTTAAGAAAATCTTTGGAGTGATGCAAGTGACTGGTAATGGTAGTGTTGAGTTGACATCCTACCAGCATAAGGATGTGGCTCATATATTGGTTCACTCAGTGGAAAGATTCAGGGGCTACTTTATCTTTTATGACTCCCTATATAGCAGTAATCTTAGATGTCAGTCTAGAAACTCTTTCAGAACCCTTTTCAGTCTCTACTCCAATCGGTGACCCAGTTGTAGCTAGACGGGTATACAGAAATCACCCTGTCACAGTCTCTCAGAAAGTCACCTCAGCAGATCTTGTAGAGTTAGAAATGGTAGACTTCGATATCATTCTAGGCATGAATTGGTTACATTCCTGTTATGCCTCAGTCAATTGTAGAATTAGGATTGTTCGTTTTCAGTTTCGAAATGAACCAATCTTAGAATGGAAGAGTAGTAGCTTAGCACCTATGAGTCGATTCATTCCTTACCTTAAGGCTAGAAAGATGATCTCTAAGGGTTATCTCTATCATCTAGTTCGGGTTAAGGATTCAAGCTCCGAAACCCCAACTCTTAAGTCAGTTCCAGTAGTCAATGAGTTTCCAGAAGTGTTTCCAGATACCCAACCTATCTCTATTCCTCTTTACAGAATGGTTCTAGCTGAGCTTAAGGAATTGAAAGTGCAGTTGAAAGACCTTCTAGATAAGGGCTTCATCAGACCTCGTATTTTTCCATGGGGTGCACCAGTGTTGTTCGTAAAGGAGAAAGATGGTTCTCTCAGAATGTGCATTGACTATAGGCAGTTGAATAAGGTCACAATCAAGAATAAGTATCCCATCCCCAGGATTGATGACTTGTTTGACCAACTTCAGGGTGCTAGTCATTTCTCAAAGATAGACCTCATATTAGGTTATCATCAGCTTAGAGTCAGAGATAGTGACATTCCAAAGACAACCTTTAGAACTCGGTATGGTCATTACGAATTTGTAGTTATGTCATTTGGACTAACCAATGCTCCTGCAGCTTTCATGAATTTGATGAACAGAGTGTTCAAGTAGTACTTGGACTTGTTCGTTATCGTCTTTATTGATGATATCCTCATTTACTCTAGGAAGGAGGAAGAACATGCAAGTCATTTGAGAGTTGTTTTGCAAACTCTCAAAGATCGCCAGTTATTTGCAAAATTTAACAAGTGCGAGTGTTGGTTACAATCAGTTGCTTTCCTTGGGCATATTGTGTCTAGTGAAGGGATTCGAGTAGATTCCTAGAAGATAGAAGTAGTGAAACAATGGCCCAAACCTACCTCTGCTACAGATATCAGAAGTTTCTTGGGTCAGCGGGCTATTACAGAAGGTTCGTGGAAGGATTTTCATCCATAACCTCTCCAATGACTAAGTTGACTCAGAAAAAGGTTAAGTTCCAGTGGTCAGATGATTGTGAGAAAATCTTTGCAGAACTGAAAACTAGGTTGACTACAGCTCATGTCTTGACTCTACAAGAGGGTTCAGATGGTTATGTGATCTATTGTGATGCATCCAGGGTCGGCCTAGGTTGTGTGTTGATGCAGCGAGGTAAGGTTATAGCTTATGCTTCCAGACAGCTTAAGGTGCATGAGAAGAATTATCCGACTCATGACCTCGAGCTTGCAGCAGCAGTGTTTGCACTCAAGATTTGGAGACACTACTTGTATAGAGTTGATGTAGATGTGTTCACAGACCGTAAGAGCCTTCAATATGTATTCACCTAGAAAGAGTTGAATCTTCGCCAGAGAAGGTGGCTTGAGTTCCTCAAAGATTATGATATGAGCGTGCATTACCATCCGGGTAAGGCGAATGTAGTAGCAGATGCTCTTAGCAGATTATCTATGGGTAGTGTAGCACATGTTGAGGAAGAAAGAAAAGAGCTAGCAAAGGATGTTCACAGACTTGCTCGCCTAGGAGTTCATCTTACGAGCATATCAGATGGTGGTGTAACAGTTCAGAATGGGGCAGAATCTTCCTTAGTAGTAGAGGTTAAGGAAAAGCAAGACAGTGATCTAATCTTGCTTGAGCTTAAAGGTGCAGTCTATAATCAGAGAGTGAAGGTCTTCTCCCAATGGGGAGATGGTGTAATTCGCTATCAGGGTAGATTGTGTGTTCCTAATGTGGGTGAATTGAGACAACATATTCTTGCAGAGGCCCATAATTCCAGATATTCTATTCATCCAGGTGGCACTAAGATGTACCGCGATCTGCAGGAAGTCTATTGGTGGAATGGTTTGAAAAGAGATATAGCAGACTTTGTGGCTAAGTTCCCCAATTGCCAGCAAGTCAAGGTAGAACATCAGAAACCAGGAGGTATAACTCAAGAGATTGACATTCCTACTTAGAAGTGAGAAGTGATCAACATTGACTTCATCACAGGTTTACCTAGTACTCGCAGACAGTATGACTCCATTTGGGTGAATGTTGATAGGGTTACTAAGTCTTCTCGCTTTTTGGCGGTCAAGACTACAGACTCAGCGGAGGATTATGCCAAGCTTTATATTAATGAGATTGTAAGGTTGCATGGGGTTCCTTTGTCTATTATCTCAGATAGAGGTCCTCAGTTTACCTCTCATTTCTGGAAGTCATTTCAGAAAGGTCTTGGTACTCAGGTTAATCTTAGCACAACATTTCATCCACAAACGGATGATCAGGCAGAGCGTACCATTCAAACCTTAGAGGACATGTTGAGAGCTTGTGTGATCGACTTCAGGGGTAGTTGGGATGATCACCTTCCTCTTATTGAGTTCGCCTACAACAATAGTTACCATTCCAATATTCAGATGGCCCCTTATGAGGCTTTGTGTGGGCGTAGATGTAGATCTCCAGTTGGTTGTTTTGAAGTAGGTGAAGCAACCTTGATAGGACCATATTCAGTCCTTGATGCTATGGAGAAAGTGCAACTCATTAGAGATAGACTTAAGACTGCCTAGAGTCGCCAAAAGTCTTATGCAGATGTGAGAAGAAGGGAACTAGAGTTCCAAGTTGATAATTGGGTTTTCCTGAAAGTGTCACCTATGAAGGGGGTGATGAGATTTGGCAAGAGAGGGAAGATCAGTCCCAGATATGTAGGCCCTTACTGGATCTTGAAAAGGATTGGTAAAGTGGCTTATGAGTTAGAGTTGCCAGCAGATTTAGCAGCAGTGCATCCAGTTTTTCATATTTCACTTTTGAAGAAATGTATGGGTGATCCAACATCCATAGTGCCATTAGAGAATGTGGCTGTAAAAGATAGCCTTTCTTATGAGGATGTACCAGTTGAGATTCTCGATCGTCAGGTTAGAAGGTTGAGAAACAAAGAAGTCGTTTCAGTCAAGGTTTTGTGGAGGAGTCAGTCCGTAGAGGGAGCTACTTGGGAAGCAGAAGCAGCCATGAAGTCCAAGTATCCTCACCTATTTCCTTCTGATTCCACTCCAGCTCAAGGTAATAGTTCCTCTTCAGTTTTTCAGTCACTCATGCGTAAATTCAGTCTTAGAATCATGTTTCTTCAGTTCAGTCAGAAATTCAGTTCTCAGTGTTTAGTGGTAGGGATTGCATCCCTCTCCCTCAATTTCAGCTAGTTTAGTCTTCATTCGAGGATGAATGGTCCTAAGGGGGAGATAATGTAACACCCCGTATCCGAAAATAGACCAGATTGCAGATTTCTGGGGTTGCAGGTGGCACTCACGGGCACCATCCACGGATCGTAGAAGGACCCACGGTCCACCCTGCAGGTCCGTGGTTCGTGTCAGCAACCTCCCCCAGAACTCAGCTAGAAATTCGGCCAAGTGTTGACCCTCGGTCGGACCTACGGTCCGTAGGTCAAGTCACGGACCGTGGTTCGTGTCCATGGATCGATGTCCCTTAAGCCCAGCTTCAGTCCTGATTGATGGTTGACCACACAGACCGTCATTCGATGCACAATCCTAGGTCTGACCGTAAGTTAGGGTCAATAGCTAGTTAGATGAAAATTGTTGAGTGGGGCAACTTCAGATGGTCATAACTTTTAGCACAAAAGGAATTATGTGTCCCATGACCTATGATATGATATATATTTGAACCCTTTTTCCAACGCCACCGAGTTTACTAAACTCCGACCTCCGAGTGAAAAGTAATGCTCATTTAGTGAAGCCCTGTCGGGCAAACTCGACCGACGACTCCAATCAACGGATCGTAGATTGAATGGCGGCCCGTCAGTCCCGTCCGTCAGTCACTCCGACAGCAATTAAGTCAGGGGTCTTTTGGTCTTTTCCTATTTCGTTTAACCCTTAAGATACGTCGTTTAGACCCTAAATCATGATGTTTTAGTCAGTTTAAGCCTAGAAACATAACTAGAATTTACCTTACTCAAAATCATTAATCAAAACTTAGAAAATTAGAATCAAGAGAGGAGAAATAGGTCAAGAACCCTAGTTCAAGAACGCAGCAAGGTTCCATCAGTTCCAGCCCCAAAATCGAAAGATTTCTCCGTGGAATTCGTCACCAAGTATGTGGGATTTCACTAGTGGGTTCCTTTCGCCCATTAGGTCCCTAGAATTCAGTCAGATTCTTGATTCAATGATTATGAATAGATCTAGGGTTTTTAGAATCTCAACAGATCATCATGAATTAGTTATTTAAGTGTTCCAAATCAGATTATCATGTTATTACATCGTTTCTCGCATGAATTTCATAACCCTAGCTATGTATTTCTTTAGTTCTCGAATTACACATGCTAGGTCAGATATCTCAATTATTCAGTTATACATGCCTCAGTTATTAATGCATCAATATCAGTTTAATTGTTGCATTCTCATTTTGCATGTTTAGTTTTGAGCTATCCAGTATTTACAGAAATTCAGTCATAACCAGTTAACCATTTAATTCATTGTGAGTAGCATAATAGCGAGTTAGACTATGGTTCAGCGTACCCATATTGTCCCAAAACTACTAGCCACGTAGGTGTAAGTCCCCTCTGTGGGCAACATCAGTTTAGTGATCACGCCAGCATGCCTCTATACCTCTGGCAGGGTATATTGGGTCTTCTCGATGGGGCGTATACATCAGACTCCACATTTAGCTCATGTGGCTTTATGTCGGTTATTAGTAGCTCCTACAGTTCAGTCAGACTCTATTGCATTGACCATATCTTAGTACAATCAGTATTCAGTTTCAGTATCTTATATATTTGGTCATTGTATCAGTTAGCTCAGTATTCAGTATTCAGTATTTTTAGTATCTATATCATGTTTAGATTATTTCATTGCTTTATTGCTTTGTTCAGTTATATGTTATTTCAACTTTACTCTATCTTGTATGCTCAGTACCTTTCAAGTACTGACGCATACATGCGCTACATCTTCTCGTGATGTAGGTTCAGGTTCTCAACATCCAGATCACGCTTAGATCGATTCCCGATCTTTTCATTTTATTTATGAGTATAGCTTCCGCATCAGTTTATTATCTTTAGTATGCTCATGATCATGCCAGCAGGGTTAACTTGGGATCACTTGTGGTCCTAGGTCACGTGTCCGCGTCTCGGGGGTAGCTCGGGGAGTGATAGTGCCGCATCAAGTCAAAGATTAAATGAGCTTGATGAGTTTCGCCTAAAAGCATATGAATGTTCAGCCTTGTACAAGGAGAATATGAAGATGTACCATGATCAAAATATGAAAGTTGAACATAAAAAATCAGGAGGTATGACTCAACATATTAGCATACCTACTTGGAAGTGGGAAGATTCGAATTCATTATAGATTTGCCTCGGACTCGTCGACGACATGATTCTATTTTGATTGTTGTAGACAGAATGACTAAGTCAACACATTTTCTTCTCGTAAAGCCTTTTATTCAACCAAAGACTATGATAGGCTCTATATCTGGGAGATGGTTAAGTTGCATGGTGTACCCTTATCTATAATTTCAAACAGACGTACCCAGTACTTCTCAATTTTGGAGATCATTTTAGAAGAACCTAGTACAAGTTAATCTTAGCACAACTTTTCTCCCTCAGACCGATGGTCAGGCTGAGCGAACTATTCAAATTTTGGAAGATATGTTCAGAGTTTGTGTGATCAAATTTAAAGTGTAATTAGAATGATCATTAGACTTTGATTTAGTTTTCTTATAATAATAGTTATCACGCGAGTACTTAGATGGCTCCATTTGAAGACTTCTAGGGTATGAGGTGTAGATATCCTATTGGTTGGTTGAAATTTGGTGAGGTCTCTTTGATAGGGCCCGATTTAGATCATGAGGTGATAGAAAAGGTTTGACTTATAAGGGATAGATTGAGAAGGCATCAGAGTTGACAAAAATCTTATGTGTATGTGAGGAGAAGGGATCCTGAATTCGATGTTGATAATTAGATTTATTTGAAAATTTCACCCATGAAGGGTGTGATGAGATTTAGTAAGAAAGGGAAGATCATTCCTTACTATGTAGGCCCATATCAATTTTTAGGCATTTCGGTAAGATGACCTATGAGATGGATTTTTCTTGCATACGTGTATTCCATATGCCATGTTTCATTTTTGAAGAAGTGTATTAGTGAACCTAATTTAGTTGTGCTACTAGAAAGTGTTCTCATGAAGGAAAGTCTCTCTTATGAAGAAGTTTCGGTTGAGATTCTAGACTGTCAAGTCCGTAAGTTGGGAAACAAAGAAGTTCCTTCCGTGAAAGTTCTTTGGATGAATCAGTTAGTTGAGGATGCTACTTGGGAGGGGTAAAGTTGATTGGTATCATGTCCTAGTAGCCCCACCCCCCATTTATTTACCTCCGCTTCAGTTTGAGTGTGAGGTATTATTTCCTCCTATGTATTTTATCAGATTCATGCGTTTAAGAAATTCTAATGTTTCCATATGCATGCATGTTCATGAAATCAGTTTTTAACTTTATGTTTTAGCTTGGAGTTGATTACTTCTCGATTTATACATTCTTATGTGATTTTAATTTATGTTGTGCTATTAGGTCTCTTCCCTACTCTATTCATGCGTAGTTGAATCTCGTTCGAGGATGAATGTTCTCAAGGGGGAGATATTGTAACACCTAAAAAGTATAAAATTCCTTGGAAATTGAAAAGTTGTAGAAAATTTGAACCACGGATCGTTGATGCCTAGTCCGGTCAGTGTTTAAGAATTTCAGAAAATCTAAAGTCTCAAATAAAAATTATATGAGCCACCAGAACGGCTCGTGGATGGACTGACATGCTATATTTGGTTTTGTGGTAGTAGACTTCAGAAAGTTGAACTTTCAAGACTTGAGTTCTATGATTGGTAGGTACGGACCATAGAAGGAAATATAGTCTGTGCAAAGCGGTTCGTGGTTCAAGTTCTGAGCTCTTGTGGTTTTCCATACGTTGGGTATACGAGGAGGTTTGACTGGTCATCTAGTGAACTATGGATCGTGGAAGTTAGTTCATGGATTTTCATCAAAAAGTGGGTTTTCAAGTAATTTGTTTACAAGGACTTGTACGGTCCGTAGATGGGAGTATAGACCATACATGGGGTCGTATGGTGAACAGATAAATATGTTTAAGGTTTCTTGGGTGTTTTCCTACATTTTTAATTCTTATACTATGTCATTTTAAGATTATTTCTAAGACCTATAATTGATGCTAAGACTCAAATTCTTCTCCAATGACTCTCATTCTCTCAAAACTCAAATTCTCCTCAAGTCTTCCCCTCAAAGAAAGCTAGAGTTTCAAGGATTTCTAGCCTCCATTGAATATTTACATAAGGGCTTTGATCAAGGTATATTGGAAATTCATCAATGGGTTCCTCTTTCGCCCATTGAGTCCCAAAGAAACCTCAAATTCTACTTTATGATTCTTGCCCAATTCTAATGTTTTTATAATTCTTCCATTGGTTTATTTGATTTCGAGTTTATTCCTCCTGGTTGATCTTATTATGACTGATTTGATCATATTTCAATGTTTTCTATTATATTTTTATGAACTCAAGTCATGCAAGTATTTTATGATATGAACTCAAGCTATGATGATATGCATGCATTATGTTATGAAAGATTTTATGAGGCAAGGATGCTTTCGAATGAAGTATCAAGCAATTTTATGAAAATTGAGGCTTCTGATTGAAGTACCTCTATGTAAGCATCACATGGTTTAAAAACTTTCAATTGAAGTACTTCTTAATATGAAAAGATTATCATGATTTAGATGCTTTCAATTAAAGTATCTCTTATGAATATGTATAAAATCATGATTTTTAAGAAGCTATTCGAATGAGATTCTATGTATGATTTGGTATTACTAGATTCTTATCATTTGATAGAATATGAATATAAATATGATAATGATTATGCACATTTTATGTTGGTAGTTTACATAGTACCGAGTTGGACTAGTGGTGATTACCCAGGTCCTAGAACAATGTCTCCCCATAGGATATTTTCCGATTGGACAACTGCTATTGGATTCACCTAAGATCATGATTATGGTCCTTACCTTGGCAAGTAGGACACTCTCTTTTCATTGTGGGAGTAGTACGCTACACTCCTTGTTATATCTCACATGGTTTATGTCGGTTAATGGAAACTCCTACAAAGATTTAGATTTCCTCAAAGACTTATGTTATGGCTATTATATAAAGAAGAACACATGACCTTGTATTATGTTTTATGAAATCATATGATTAGATTTATGACATGTTTACTTTGTCAGTTCATTATCATGTTTCCAATCTTATCTTGTTATAATGATGAATCTTTCTCCATATTCAATATATTCCAAGTACTAACCGCATACATTACTTGTGCCTATATTTTTCATATTATTCAAAGAATCCTCAAAAGCTTCACTCACTTTGTTTTCTTCCTTCGCCACCAAGGAAAACAGTTTATTGTTTGACACATGACACACTATCTTATCACTTTTGAAGATTTATAGAATTGTACTTAGTGCTTACTAACTGCCCTTGAACCTATATGACTCTTCCGCTACACTTACTAGCCATTACACAGTATAATTAATTAACTGATGATGCTTGAGCCTATGCTGCTCTATCACCGCACTTATTAGTAATGAGATATATCTTACCTTGATGACTTAATTTATGTCAATTTCGTAAAGCTTAGGAGTATCCCAAAGCAGACAAAGCATACAAGAAATACGCTTAACAGAAATTTTCAAGTCAATTTTTCAGGCTTTGTAAGTTTAGTGATACATCAAGCCTGTCTAAAACTAGAACCAATCCAATGTTCTGAAAAAAACATTATAAACGCCTGAACTTTCGTTACTTTGTATTGAAAATTAAAGTACTGAAAATAAAAATCAAATTAAGGCATTGATATAATATTCTTACCTTTAAGGATGAGCATTCAAGAAGAGGTGTTTAATTTAACTATATAGTTTCCAAATATAGACAAGTTGTCAAACTTCGAAGAAATTATATCAACCTAAGTTAACACAAATCCAAAATCTTCAATCCAATGTCTTAAGCATTGACATCATAAGAAAAATACTGACACTTTAGAATGGTCTAGTCGAACACAAACAAGATTGGGGAATTCGGAACCATAAGGAAGCTTAAAGATACACCTTGAAAGTTTTAATTGTGTCAATGTTCAACAAGTCAATATAATATCATATCTTAATTTTAATGTGACTACATTTTATTGTCCTAATCTTTATTTTTGCTGAATAAGAAAACTTGACTAAGAATAGTTGAAAACAAATAATAACAGCCATATATTGTAGTTTGGTTGTTTCAATAGAATCCTTTATGTCATGCCCCGAGGCTACTCCCTAGACGCAACACAGTGCTTAATGTCACAACTGGCCCCAAGCTAACTCATGGTATGGAATATCTATACAAGTTCAATTAAAACTTGCATTGTGGGGAAGCTAAAAACAGTTTAATGTCTGAAATGGAGAAAGCCCAAAATATCTGAATATATATAAAATATATGAAGAGTATAGTGATGACCGAAAACAACACTAACAACTCAAGTTGAGTCTAATCTATGTCTGAAAGCCTTTATCTAATCTGAGTTGTTGGGACATCCCCCTAACTAACTCTAACAAGTCCGAAACTGAAAAGTAAAGCATGTCTATGGTCCTCGAACTATGAGAACTCACCCCTAAAGTTGCTGAGTATGGACTTGAAGTTGAGCTAAGCGCGGTCTGGATGTTGATGTAGCACAAAAGTATGCGTCAGTACTTTGAATGTATTGAGCATGCGGGATATGTTCTAAGTTGAACAATATAGAAACTGAACATAGAAATAGATATATTGAAGCATAACTGAAAGCTAAGCTGGATGCAATGATCAAGTACTAATCATGAAGATGTAATATGTTGAACTCATGGTTACTACAACATTGACTGTGGGAAATACTATTAACTGACATACCCAAGCCGAGCTAACTAAGGGGCCAACCAGTAACCATGGATGGAAGGGTGTTCATACCTTGCCAAGGGTACAAGCAAGTCTGATGTGGATCCACTAACTGATGTCCATAAGGGACAAAGGTGTTAAGCCTAATCTGAAGGGTTACCTCTTCAGGTGTCGTAGTTCAAGGACTCAGGGATTCGCTACTAAAGGTCTCAGCCTAAATTGAAGGGTGAGCCTTCATCCCTTTGTCAGCTCGGTGCTAAGTTTACTGCCAACAGAATATAAAGCTAAAATTGCAACTGAAATACTTGATAGCTCAAAATACTTATAATTGTCTAAGAATGGATTATACATATACCAAAAGATATGGCATTCGAATTTTGAAGCATGATTGTGTGACTAATCTACCTAGCAAGTATAACTCATGAAATACAGATGATTAACACAAGCTAGGGTGTCTCTATTTTATACATGAAACTATATTACTTCTCCATGGAACATGTAATTAATATCATAGAAACTATAGCAGCTAAATTACAATGAATCCATAAGATTTAGGAACCCTAGATCTGAACAATTAATTGAGAAGCTGATGAACTGACTGAATTCGAGGGACCTCATGGGTGAAAGGTACCCACTAGTGAAATTCCACGTACCTGGTGAAGAAAACTATGGAGTAATCCTTTGGATTTTGGGCTGAACTTGAAAGAGAGATCTGCTTGTTCTGGAGAGAAAATTGTCGCCTCTTTCTCTTCTTTTTTTCTAAGTCTGATGATTTTTAAGAGAATGAATGTTTAGGTAGTTTTTGACTAATTAATTAGGCTTAGACAAAGTAAAACGATGTAGTTTAAGTACCAAACGCATAGGGGGGAAAGACCAAAATGACCCCAACTTTTAAAGCTGAAAATGTGCCCAATCTCACGAGTTTTCTACTGCTTCACGGGCTATTTAAAGATTCATGGCTTGTCTAGTGGGTCGTCATATTGCCCTGCCCGACAAGCTTCACTAAAACAACATAACATTTTACTCCAGGCTCAAAATCAAGCAAATTTGGTGGCGTTGGAAAGAGGACTCAAAAACCTTTAATTTGATAGGTCATTGGACACATAATTCATTTTGTGCTGAGAGATATGATTGTTTAAAGTTGACCCATAACTTAAAAGTTGATGAGTCCCTTTCATGGGTGACTTCACGGTCTGTATGAAGCTTTATGGACCATCTAAGTGCCTATGATCCTTCATGGTTGTTGGGTATAACTTCACGGGCGGGATGACAGGTTGTGGACCTCTTCACGGCCCGTGAACCCCTCAGTGGACTGCCTTTTTCTCTTTTCCATTCCAAGTTCAAATTTTCGAGGTGTTAAACTTTTAATATATTTTCTTTTGCTTGGAATAAGCTTCATAATCTGATACCTACAGCCACAACATTACGAGAAAAGAACATAATTAGGTAACCAATAGTTGCACCAAAGGCCAACCACAATTACTTAATATATGCACATAACCAAGAAATTAACTTTGTAAAAGAATCCAGAGAAAAGAAAAGATAAAGTTTTTGCTTTGTAAGTTAACATCTTACAAGTTCCAATCGAGAAAGAGATGGAGTTAGCCTTTCTGTTATGAAGTCTTTAGTTGTTAGCGACTATTTATAGTGTTTCAGTAAGTGTTTTTTTTATTGAAATAATACTAAAGCATTATTGGTAGAAGATAGAGCAAATATCCATTTCTCTCTTACAATTACCAGGAAAAGCCACACGTTTAAGCATTCAAACATAAAGGGGACACACAAGTTTCACAACTCAAAAACAAAAAATTGTGAAAATGTTTGAATAGCAACTCGAGTATGTCCTTAGTTCAAGGCAAGTATTAATAATTTTTGAATATTGTTAGAAAATTAATATTTGTCTAGAAACTCCTAGATTGGAGATATTTTGTATTAGATATGTTAGAAAAGTAAGATTTGTCTAGAAACTCCTAGGATGGAGATATTTTGTAGTATATATATTAGAAAATTAAGTTTTGTCTAGAAACTCCTAGATAGTAGATATTTTGTAGTAAGATATGTAGTCTTGATTTAAAATGAGTGGTGGTTAGTGAGCCACATATGTGCATAGTTTGGTGTGAGATATTTTGCTTATTATGTGGTTGTAATTCTCACACTTTATCTATAAATAGACCATATGTAATGAAACATTCAGTGAAAAAAATTGAACTCAAGAAAACTTAAGCCTTCTTCTTCACTTTCAAATTTTTTGTAGCAATTTACAACTGCGATTTCCTAATGTTTACACCTTGTAGACCTGAAGTTCTTCTTTCTTTTCGTTGTAACATGGTATCAGAGCCTATTTCCTAAGGGATCTGAATCAAATTTTGTTTGTTTTGCCCATCTACTTTCTGTGCTTTCTTGAATTTGCTTGCTGAAAAAATTCATGGCACCTGAAAATCAACCAATGACAGGTCCTCTGAGTTTTACTGGAGAGAATTAACACATATGGGCCATCAAAATGAAGGCTTATCTAAAGGCTCCCAATTTATGGGAAGTTGTTGATCTTGGAGAACCTGTTGTCCAACCATTGAGAGTTAATGCAACTCTCAATGAAATTAAGAAGTATGATGAGTTGGTAACTATATCTCCATGAGCTCTCACATACATACATTCAAGTTTTTACGGACATGATGTTTACGAGGATTATGACTAGTGAAACAGCCAAAGAGGCTTAGGATAAGTTAAAGGAGGAGTTTGAAAGCAGCAGTAGAGTAAAGTCTGTTAGACTCTTAGCATTGATGAGAGAGTTTGAGCTTTTGAAGATGAAAGACTCAGATAATGTGAAAGAATATTCTTCAAAGCTGATGGAGATTGTGAACCATATAAAAATACTTTGTGAAACCTTTCCAGATCAGAAAGTTGTAGAGAAGATCTTGGTCAGTCTTCCAAACAAGTTTGAATCAAAAATCTCAGCTATTGAAAAGTCGTGTAACTTGACTACTCTTACAATAGCCGAACTAATCTCCAAATTGCAAGTCCAAGAGCAACGGGTCACTATGAGAAGTGAAGGGATAGTAGAAGATGCCTTTCAGGGCATAAATTCAAACATCAAAAGGAAAGCAAAAAATTCTGGTTGGATAAATTTAGAGAGGGAAAATCTGGTGGAAAGCAAGGTGATTTGTTGATAAAAGGAAAATTTCCACCTTGTGGCATTTGTAAGAAGACAAACCACTTAGAGAAGAATTGTGGGCAGAATTCAAAAAGGTCTTCAATTCAATGTAGATATTGCAAGAAGTATGGTCACATTGAGAAGTATTGTAGGCAAAAGAAAAATCAAAGTGGTCAGTCTTCCCATCGAGTGAATTTCGCAGATGATCACCAAGTTGGAAAATCAGAGGAGGAAGTTTTCATGGCCTCGCACACATCACATATTGACAATTGTAAATGGTATGTTGATAGCGCGTGCACAAGGAACATGGCGATTGATGAAAATCTATTTGTTACCTTGGACAGATCTGATAGAACCAAAGTGAAGTTTGGAAATGGCGCATTGGTGGAAGCTCACGGTAGAGGGTCAGTAAAATTTCCTACTGACGAAGGTACGAAAATTATTAATGATGTTCTTTATGTGCCAAATTTCACTCAAAACTTGTTAAGTCTTGCTCAATTGCTTCATAAAAATTATTCTCTTAATTTTAAGGACAAACAATGTGTCATTTATGATCCTAAAGGATGTGAAGTAGCTAAAATTAGCATGATTGAGAATTCCTTTCCAATTTCATGCTATTATATTGATGCTTGCTCTTTTAATGTTGAATTGAGTGATATTTGGCTTTGGCACAAAAGTTCGGTCATTATAATCTTAGCTCACTGGTGTATATGCAATCAAAGGGTATGGTGCTTGAAGCACCCAAAATTGACATGTGTAGAGATGTTTGTGAGTCATGTCAATTTGGTAAAATGCATAGACAATCCTTTCCTAAAGGAAGTCTTTGGAGAGCTAAGGAAAAGCTAGAGTTGGTTCATACATATTTATGTGGACCAATGAGGACGGCTTCTTTGAGTGGAAACAAGTATTTTGTTCTCTTTGTAGATGATCTGACTCGAATGACATGGGTCTACTTTTTTAGTAGCAATATCAAGTGTTTTCTGCTTTCAAAGAATTCAAAACTATGGTAGAAAGGGAGAGTGGCTGTAAATTGAAGTATATTAGATCCGACAATGGAACTGAATATACTTTGTATCAGTTCAGCAAGTATTGTAAAGATTTGGGTATCCAACAACAATTCACTGTTAGCTACACTTCACAACAGAACGGTGTTTCTGAGAGGAAGAACAGAATTGTGATGGAGATGGCAAGATGCATGTTAGCAGAAAAGAAGATGCCTAAATACTTCTGGGCTGAAGCAGTCAATACCGTTGTCTATTTGCTAAATAGATTACCAACTAGAGCAACCCAAGAAATGACACCATTTGAAGCATGGAAGGGTATCAAGCCGTCTGCAAGACACTTGAAGGTATTTGGTTCGGTATGTTATGGACATGTTCCTGATGCTAAACGTGGCAAATTAGATAGCAAGGAAGAACTGTGTGTTCAATTGGGATATAGTACAGTTGCAAAAGGATACAAAGTGTACAATGTTAGTAGTAAGAAGATGTTTGTTAGTAGAGATCTTGTAGTGGATGAGTCTAGCCACTATGATTGGGATCGAGATATTGTTGTGAAGAACCAAGGTGGGAGTACTTCAGCTACAACTCCAAATCAGCAAAAAGGTGATACTCCCTTTAGTCCTATTGCTAGAACAAAAAACAATTCAGATGTTGAATTAAGGATAGACTCTCCTATTTTGAAGACCAAATCACTAGCAGAAATTTATGAGCTATGCAATTTTGCTCTTGTTGAACCATCCTTATTTGAAGAAGAGGCAAACCACAAAGTGTGGATTTCAGCAATGGAGGAGGAACTTGCCATGATTAATAAAAATGATACTTGGGAGTTGGGTGATAGGACAGAAGAGAAGAATGTTATCGGTGTCAAATGTGTCTATCGAACAAAGTTCAATCCAGATGGCTCCATCTTCAAGTATAAAGCTAGACTTGTAGTTAAAGGCTATTCTCAGCAGCCTGGGGTGGACTTTGGAGAAACGTTTGCTCCTGTTGCGCGGCATGAGACAATAGGGTTTCTATTCGCTCTCGTAGCACAATACAAGTGGAAAATCTTCCATTTGGATGTCAAATCTTCATTTCTCAACGGATTGCTTGAGGAAGACATTTATGTTGAACAACCTGAAGGTTTTACAGTTGCAGGTGAAGAAGACAAAGTGAACAAGCTTAAAAGGGGTCTCTATGGTCTTAAACAAACCCCAAGGGCTTGGTATAGTAGGCTGGATATTTATTTGCTGTCTCAAGGCTTCAACAGAAGCCTAAATGAGCCTACTTTGTACTTCAAAAGGCAATTGCATGGGATGTTGATTATGATATTAGTTTATGTCAATGATTTGATGGTTACAGGTGAAAATGCTCTTGCGGTTCAAGAAGTTAAAAATCAAATGCTAAAAGTTTTTGAGATGTCTGATCTAGGAGAAATTAAGTTTTTCCTGGGAATGGAGATATCTCAATCTTGTGAAAGAATTTTCTTGTCCCAAAAGAGGAATGCCTTGAATCTGTTAAAAAGGTTCAAGCTTGACAAGTGCAAAGTTGTTGCAACTCCACTTGTTGTGAATGAAAAATTAATGAAGGATGATGGCGAAGAGAGGGCAGATCCAAAAGTTTATAGAAGTCTTATTGGAAGTCTATTGTATCTAACAGCTTCTAGGCCAGAAATAATGTTCACTATCAGTTTGTTATCTCAATATATGCAAAGTACCAGCACTAAGCATTTTGGAGCCACTAAAAGCGTGTTAAGGTACATTAGAAGGACGATTAATTATGGAATCTGGTATAGAAATGTGGAGAATAGAGCTCATATTGGCTATTCAGCTAGTAATTGGGGTGGATGTTTGGATGATTACAAAAGCACTTCTGGTTACTGTTTTTCGTTTAATTCAGGCATTTTTTCTTGAAGCACAAAGAAGAAAGATATTGTAGCACAATCTTCAGCAGAAGGCGAGTATGTGGCTGCTGCATCTGCTACAAATCAAGCAATTTGGTTAAGAAAGATCTTGTTGGAATTGAATTTGTAGCCAAAAGAACCAACAGTGATCTGTGTGGACAATAAATCAGCCATTGCGATGGCTAAAATCCGGGGCAGCATGGAAGAACAAAGCATATCAACATATGATTTCATACTTTAAGAGATGTTGAGAAGAATTAATGGTGAAGTTAAGTTGGTGCATTGCATCAGTGAAGATCAGCATGCTGATATTTTGACCAAGGATCTTTCCACTAAGAAGTTTGAGTTTCAAAGATTGTTGCAAGGAGTTTCAATGAAAAAACTTAAGGAGGAGTGTTAGAAAATTAAGATTTATCTAGAAACTCCTAGATTGTAGATATTTTGTATTAGATATGTTAGAAAAGTAACATTTGTCTAGAAACTCCTAGGATGGAGATATTTGTAGTAGATATATTAGAAAATTAAGTTTTGTCTAGAAACTCCTAGATAGTAGATATTTTGTAGTAAGATATGTAGTCTTGATTTTAAATGAGTGGTGGTTAGTGAGCCACATATGTGCATAGTTTGGTGTGAGATATTTTGCTTATTATGTGGTTGTAATTCTCACACTTTATCTATTAATAAATAGACCATATGTAATGAAACATCTAGTGAAAAAAATTGAACTCAAGAAAACTTAAGCCTTCTTCTTGACTTTCAGATTTTCTGTAGCAATTTACAGCTCTGATTTCCTACTGTTTACACCTTGTAGACCTGAAGTTCTTCTTTCTTTTCGTTGTAACAAATATTAGGTAATTAGATTATTTCTTTAGCATCAACTTAACACATGAATCAATAGGAAAAATCACATGATCATCAACCCATGACAACACAATTAATACATCAGGGAAAGTGAATATATGATAATACAACCATTTCTAAACAGATATAGTTGTTGAACAAATATATAATGTAGTTACTTTTAGAGAAGTAAAAAAAAGTGAGGAAATTTTGAAATATAATCGTTGTATCATGAAAGGGAAAATCAATTAAAAATTTGTTCTTTTACGAAGTACTCTCTAATCTATTATAAGTATTTTTTTCTTCTTTAACTTCGATCTGTATATTACCGTTACGAAAAATGAAGCATAGACTAAACGTTAGCTTTAGATTTACGAAATCTTACAACCTTCCTTTTCCTTATTCTACATATTTATTCCATCACTATTTGTGGTCTTTTGACTTAGTTGAGGGGATTTATTTATTTAAGAGTAATGCACCCAAAGAGATGTATAAGCCATAGAAATGAGGCCAGCAAGTTCTACAGTCACTCTTCCTTCTCCGGCGGATTTATCCCATCACTTTAATTTCATCCAAGTATGAGTCCCCACAACAAAGGTGTCTGGAAGTATTCTAATTCATCAGCAAAGCAGAAAGCTATCTCCAAAACAAGTACAGTTGATGGGATAAATGTAGGTGTTGGAGATTTGGGCTTCAACTCAGATCAAAATGATTGATTGGTTGTGTGCGCACGCGCTAGAGATTGGCAAGATCCTAGAAATCCATTCTGTCTCAACTAGCAAAATTCACATGATCATTAACCCATGACAACACAATTATACACAAAGCAACCAGATGCTTCTGTCAAAGAAAGTCGTCGACTAGCAAATATCACAAGGGTGTAACTTGCTTTGATGAAAGCGATCTGGATGCTTTGTGTATAACTGTGCTGTCTTGGGTTGCTGAGAATGTGATATTTGCTAGTCAAGACAGAATGCATTTCTGGGATTCTTACCAATCTCTAGCACACACGCAACCAATCAATCAATCATTTTGATCTGAGTAGAAGCCCAAATCTCCAACACCTACATTTATCTCATCAATAATACTTGTTTCGGAGATAGCTTTCTGATTTGCTGATGAATTAGATTACTTCCAAGCACCTTTGTTGTGGGGACTCATGCTTGGATGAAATTAAAGTGATGGGATAAATCCGCCAGAGAAGGAAGAGTGACCATAGTGATAGAACTTGCTGGTCTCATTTCTTTGGCTTATACATCTTGCATTACTCTTGAATAAATAAATCCCCTCAACTAAGTCGAAAGACCACAAATAGTAATGGAATAAATATGTAGAATTAGGAAAAGGAATATAAGATTTCGTAAATCTAAAGCTAACTTTTAGTCTACGCTTATTTTGTCATAACGATAATATACAGATCAGAGGTAAAAAAGAAAACAATACTTATAATAGATTAGATAGGACTCCTTAAAACAACAGATTTTTAATTGATTTACCCTTTCATGATACACAAATTTTGTGAACTTTCAAAATTCTCACACTTTTTTTGACTCCTTTAAAAGTAACTAAATTATATATTTGTTCAACAACTATATTTGTTAAAAAAAAATGTTGTATTATCTTATATTCACTTTACCTGATGTATTAGTTCACATCTTCCTAATTTATTTACTTCAAGAGACATTACTAATTATAGAGTTTTTGTGAATACAACAGAGACTAACAACTTCGATTCAGCTTCAATCTTAAATAATGATAATTGAAATAAGAAATTTTATACACTACTTTAGAGTAAGGAGATGTGCAAGAATGATCCCTAAAGCAAATACTCTGAATGTATACCAATCCAGTATACATTCCGCAGTAGGCAAAATCTTACATGTTAGCTTAAGAAAGTAAAATATTTTTCTTATTTTAGTGGATTCTTTTATATATGTCAGTTTCCTTTGTTATGTGCATATGGTATTGGTTACATAATCATGTTTTCTCTACATACATG
>JAJOOE010009338.1:0-31396 GCA_036250405.1 Solanum raphanifolium
GACTGGTGCGAATCCAAAAAATTTTGAGGTGTTTTTATGTCTTTTTCTTGATTTTTATATTTTTCTGAAGTTTAAGAATTAAAATTTTTGATATTTTTCGAGCAGTCATGAAAAATGCGAAAGTTTGATATTTTATTCGTATCGATATTCTGAGGTGATTGGTGCAATTCAGGAATTTTTTGAGGTATTTTTATCTCTTTTTCTTGATTTTTATATTTTTCGGACGTTACGAAATACAATTTTTAATATTTTCTAGGCATTGACGAAAAATGTGAAACTTTAATATTTTATTCGTATCGATATTCTAAGGTGCTTGATGCGATTCGGGAATTTTTCGATGTGCTTCTATGTCTTTTTCTTGATTTTTATATTTTTTGGACGTTTACTAATTAAAATTTTTGATATTTTTCGGGCAGCCACGAAAATATGTAAAATTTAATATTTTATTCTTATCAATATTATAAGGTGATTGGTGCGATTTGAAAATTTTTTGAGGTGTTCTTCAGTCTTTTTCTTGATTTTTATATTTTTCGGGCAGTCACTATGAAATGTGAAATTTTGATATTTTATTTGTATCGATATTCTAAGTCGACGAGTGCGATTCATGAATTTTTGGGGTGTTTTTATGTCTTTTTCTTGATTTTGATATTTTTCAGACATTTACAAATTAAATTTTTTGGGCAGTCACGAAGAAATGTGAAATTTTGATATTTTATTTGTATCGATATTCTAAGGTGACTGGTGTGATTCGATAATTTTTTGAGGTGTTTTCATGTATTTTTGTTGATTTTTATATTTTTCGGACGTTTAGGAATTAAAGTTTTTGATATTTTTTGGGCAGACACGAAAAAATGTGAAATTTTGATATATTATTCGTATCGATATACTAAGGTGACTAGTGCGTTTCGGGAATTTTTTGAAGCATTTTTATGTCTTTTTCCCAAATTTTATATATTCTGACAATCACGAAAAAATGTGAAATTTTGATTTTTTATACGTATTGATATTCTAAGGTAACTTGTGTATTTCGGAAATTTTTTGAAGTGTTTTTATATCTTTTTATTGATTTTTATATTTTTCGGACGTTTACAAATTAATATTTTTGATATTTAGCGGGCAGTCACGAAAAAATGTGAAAGTTTGACATTCTATTCGTATCGATATTTTAAGGTGACTGGTGCGATTTGAGAATTTTGTGAGGTGTTTTTATGTCTTTTTCTTGATTTTGATATTTTTCAGACGATTACAAATTATTTTTTTTAATATTTTTTGAGAATTCACTGAAAAATGTGAAATTTTGATATTTTATTCGTATCGATATTCTATGGTGACTGTTGCAATTCGGGATTTTTTTTAGGTGTTTTTATGTCTTTTTTTGATTCTTAGATTTTTCAGACGTTTACGAATTAAAATTATTGATATTTTTCGGGTAGTCACGAAAAAATGAGAAACTCTGATATTTTATTTGTATCGATATTTTAAGGTGCTTGGTGTGATTTGGAAATTTTTTGAGGTTTTTTTATGTCTTTTTCTTGATTTTGATATTTTTCAGACGTTTACTAAATAAAAATTTTGATATTTTTCAGGAGTCACGAAAAAATTTGAAACTTTGATATTTTATTCGTATAGATATTCTAAGGTGCTTGGTGTGATTTGGGAATTTTTTGAGGTGCTTCCTTTTCTTTTTCTTGATTTTTATATTTTTTCGGACGTTTACTAATTAAAATTTTTGATATTTTTCGGGTAGTCACGAAAAAATGTGAAATTTTGATATCCTATTCATACTGATATTCTAAGGTGACTAGTAGGATTCGGGAATTTTTGAGGTATTTTTATGGCTTTTTCTTGATTTATATATTTTTTTTCAAACGTTTACGAATTAAATTTTTTGATATTTTTCAGGAAGTCAAGAAAAAAATGTGCAATTTTGATATTTTAGTTCTATTGATATTCTAAGGTGACAGATGTGATTCAGTAATTTTTTGAAGTGTTTTTATATCTTTTTTCTTGATATTTATATTTTTTGGACGTTTAGGAATTTAATTTTTTTTATATTTCTCAGGTAGTCACGAAAAAATGTGAAATTTTGATATTTTATTCGTATCAATATTCTAAGGTGACTGCTGCGATTCGGGAATTTGTTGAAGTGTTTTTATGTCTTTTTCTTGATTCTTATAATTTTCAGACGTTTACGATTTGAAATATTTGATTATTTTCAAGCAAACACGAAAAAATGTGAAATTTTGATATTTTATTCGTATCGATATTCTATGGTTACTGGTGCGATTCAGACTTTTTTAAAGTGTTTTTATGTCTTTTTTTATTTTTATATTTTTCGAACGTTTACGAATTAAAATTTTTGATATTTTTCGGGCGCTTACGAAAAAATGTGAAATATTTATATTTAATTCGTATCGATATACTAAGGTGACCGGTGCAATTTTGGAATTTTTTGAGGTGTTTTTATGTCTTCTTCTTGATTTTTATATTTTTCCAATGTTTACGAATTAAAATTATTGATATTTTTTCGGGTAGTGACGAAAATTTGTGAAATTTTGATATTTCATTCGTATCGATATTCTAAGGTGACTGATGCGATTCAAGAATTTTTTGTGGTTATTTGTTTTATTTTTCTTGGTTTTTATATTTTTCGGACAGTTACGAAAAAATGTGAAATTTTGATATTTTTTTCATCTCGATTTTCTAAGGTGACAGGGGTGATTCAGAAATTTTTTGAGGTGTTTTTATGTATTCTTCTTGATTTTTATATTTTTCGGGCGGTTACGAATTAAAAGTTTTGATAATTTTCAGCCTGTAACGAAAAAAATGTGAAACTTTGATACTTTATTCATATCAATATTCTAAGGTGCTTGGTGCGATTCGAGAATTTTTTGAGGTGTTTCTTTGTCTTTTTCTTGATTCATATATTTTTTTTGGAGGTTTACTAATTAAAATATTTGATATTTTTCGGGCATTCACGAAAAATTGTGAAATTTTGATATTTTATTCGTACCAATATTATAAGGTGACTGGTGCGATTCGGGAAGTTTTTGAGGTGTTTTTATGTCTTTTTCTTGATTTTTATAATTTTCGGGCAGTCACAAAGAAATGTGAAGTTTTGATATTTTATTCGTATCGATAGTCTAAGATGACTAGTGCAATTCGGGTATTTTTTGTGGTGTTTTTATTTCTTTTTCTTGATTTTGATATTTTTGGATATTTACGAATTAAAATTTTTGATATTTTTCGGGCAGTCACGAAGAAATGTGAAATTTTGATATTTTATTTGTATCGATATTCTAAGGTAACGGGTGCGATTCGATAATTTTTTGAGGTGTTTACATGTCTTTTTCTTGATTTTTATATATTTAGACAATTACGAATTAAATTTTTTGATACTTTTCGGGCAGTCACGAAGAAATGTGAAATTGAGATATTTTATACGTATGAATATTCTAAGGTGACACGTGCCATTTGAGAAGTTTTTGAGTTGTTTTTATGTCTTTTTCTTGACTCTTATAATTTTCGGACGTTTACGAATTAAATTTTTGATATTTTTCAGGCAGTCACGAAAAAATATGAAATTTTGATATTGTATTCGTACTGATATTCTAAAGTGACTGGTGCGATTCGGAAATTTTTTGAGGTGTCTTTATGTCTTTTTTTTGGACTTTTATATTTTTCCGACGTTTACGAATTAAATTTTTTGATATTTTTTGGGCAGTAACGAAAAAATGTGAAATTTTGATATTTTATTCCTATCGATATTCTAAGGTGACTGGTGTGATTCGGAAATTTTTTGAGGTGGTTTTATGTCTTTTTTTTATTGATTTTTATATTTTTTGGACGGTTACGAATTAAATTTTTTGATATTTTTCGGGTAGATACGAAAAAATGTGAAATTTTGATATCTTATTAGTATCGATATTCTAAGGTGACTGGTGCGATTCGGAAATTTTTTGAGGTGTTTTTATGTCTCATTCTTGATTTTTATATTTTTCAGACGTTTACTCATTAAAATTTTTGATATTTTTCGGGCAGGTACGAAAAAATGTGAAATTTTGATATTTTATTCGTATCGATATTCGATGGTGACTAGTGCGATTCTAGAATTTTTTGTGGTATTATGATATCTTTTTCTTTAATTTTATATTTTTCGGACGTTTACGAACTAAAATTTTTGATATTTTTCGAGCAGTGACGAAAAAATGTAAAATTTTGATATTTTATTCGTATCGATATTCTAAGGTGACTGATACGATTTGAGATTTTTTGAGGTGTTTTTATGTCTTTTTCTTGATTTTTATATTTTTCGGACATTTACGAATTAAATTTTTTATATTTTTAGGGCAGTGACGAAAAAATGTGAAATTTTGATATTTTATTCGTATCGATATTTTAAGGTGACTGGTGCGATTCATGAATTTTTTGAGGTGTTTTTATGTCCTTTTCTTGATATTTATATTTTTCGAACGTTTATGAATTAAAATTATTGATATTTTTTCGGGCAGTCACAAAGATTTGTGAAATTTTGATATTTTATTCGTATTGATATTCTAAGTTGACTGGTGCGATTCAAGAGTTTTTGTGGTGTTTTTATGTATTCTTCTTGATTTTTATATTTTTCGGACGTTTACGAATTAAAATTTTTGATATTTTTCGGGCAGTCACGTTAAAATGTGAATTTTTGATATTTTATTTGTATCGATATTCTAAGGTGACTGGTGCGATTCTGAAATTTTTTGAGGTGTTTTTATGTCACGACCCAATTCCTCGAGCCGTAATGACACCTGCTATATCCCACCAGTAGGTAGGTCAACCCGAAACCTAGAACAACTAGCATTGGCTAAAAGGGAAGAAACTAAGTGGCAGAAATGATAACAACAAAAATGAATAAGACAATCCAAAAGAATACATGCATAAGAACTGAATACCTTCTAGAACCTGAAAGTCACAGGCACATAGTCATACTAAGAGTACAAGTCCCAAAAGTAGACCAACATACAAAAATATACGCAACTACAAGGACCTGTCTCAAGTACAAAAGACGAGTCACAAAATATATGTATAGAAGGAGACGACAATGATCAGGACGTTGTGCTCACCCTCGCCTCCGGATACTGGCTGCTACTGGCTCGAATGACTTACTCGGTCCTGCATCACAAAAATAGATGCAGAGTGTAGTATGATTACCAGTGAAAAAGTACCCAGTAGGCATCATAGGCCGACTGAATAAGAAAGGTAAAAACAATAGGAAATGCTAGAATAAAACACAGACAGAGGTCATGAACAACATAAGTAAAGGTATGCACATGAGTGTAAGGCAAACAAACCAAAGGTGACTACTCCAACTAGGCCCCCATAAGCCCATAAGTTACACTCGTGCGCAAATTGAAGTAACAACCCGAACGGACCCCCATAAGCCTGTTAGGTACACATAAAAGCTAAACTAAGACTAGAGGAGATTTGTAAACCCGAACCATTACATAAATGTCAGTATTCCCGAGCTATGAAAGAAAGGAAACACATAGCCTGGACCTCGAACTGCGGGTGAGTCTGCCTATAGTAGATACGCCGATAGAGCCAAACTCTGCAAGGGATAGAACAAAGCCTGAACCTCGAACCGTAGATGTCGACTACCCATACATAAAGTGAAATAACCGGGGGGGGGGGGAAACTCTGTATGTCGACTCCATTATAGGAGGGTAAATAAGTAGCAGCAGGAAGAACAGATCCCGGACCACGAACCGCGGGTGACACCTCCTGTTAAGTTACCACGGTAGCGTAAAGCTTCCAAATAAGCCATCCAAGAATTCCCGCATCTAAAAGTCATGGGAAACTCTTCGTAACCATTTTCTATATCCTCAAACCATCTCACGGTGACAAAAGAACCGAACTGAAGTCGTATGTATCACTGAACGGGCCCTGAGGGCGGCCGGAAATGTAGAAAGTTAGGATCATATGGGAATTATGGATGTTAAGGTCCCATAGCTGAGTCACTGCCTAGTTAAGGCTCATCTCTATTAGACCCAAGTCTGCTATATCGGTCTACCAGGACCTACGCTGCTCAAAGTCACACCGGGGTGGAAATAATATAATCTATCGACTCTGAACAATCGTGAGTCTATGGCATTACTAGTCTAAGTCTATACTAAGGCCAAACATGCTCCAATAATAACTCATAAGTCAAAACCAGGCCAAACAAGGAAGCAATGATGATCAAATATAACAATTCAAGTACCCGCTGAACCTTGAGATAGCCTAAATATGAATTTTATCGAACACGACATGCTAATCTAGTTCCATGCCCCAATATTCATTCAAATCCACATACGCTCACATATTCAAACTCAATCTAAAAGAAAAGGGAAGCCATAGCCTACATGTAGGCCGAACACGCGCGCTCCAATCTACTCCGCCAAAGCTTTTCCCTTTCGAACGGCCTTAGATCATTGCCACGCTGTCAAAAACAAAATCACAGTGTCGTTACGGTTGTTTAGACACTAAATTCACAAGAAACGAAGGCAGACCAATTTCGGGGTCAAAAAAAGGGAAAGTGGGACCCGTGCCAGAAATTTTGGAATTAACCCCAAAAATTCGTTCTAAACACCTTCCCTAACTTGAGTTCCAAATTGGAACACAATTCGGGGCTCGAAACAGTCCCAACACGAACATGCAACGATAAACCCAAAATTACACTAAAAATGAACCACAATGGCAGTTGCTATTTAAAATAAATTACCAGAAACGAGGGACCAATTGCTAAAACCAACCACACCACGACGATCCTCACATAAAACCCCACAATCAAGGCTCTTGAATCACCAAATTCGGACCTAAAATGGCCAAGAAATCATCTTCCAAAATTTCCTAAAAAATTGAGCTCGAAAATGAGCTATGGTAGCAGCTAAACCATAATTCCTACCTCCAACGAAGCTTCAAATACGAATTCCAAACATGCCAACGCGTTCTCCTCGAAAAACCACTCAAGATAGCTCCAAGAATCACCGAAATCGGACCTAAAATGACTGAGATATCAAGTCTAAAAATTCCCAAAATCAAGCTCACAAAAAGGATCGTGGCAGCAGGTATTTCACAAAATTTACCTCAAACGGAGACCCCAAATCAGTTTCCGAGCTCACCAACACGTTCCTTGAGAAAAACCCCACAAAATGGACCTTCAAATCACTAATATCGGACTTGAAATGAGAGAGTTATGAAGGTTTGAAGTTGAGAAATGAGGCTGAAATGCCTGCACCAGCTATATATATCAGCTGAAAAGCTGATTTTTTAATGCAAACTTTAAAATCTCCGACGGGGTGCTCGGAATTCGTTCAAAACCCAATAAAAATAAAATAGATATGCTACCCTACTAAATTTGACATTCCAAACTCAACGGCGCAGTCGAATATTCCATCAGAGATTATCTCGATAAAATGTGGGTCTCAATCTGTAACGACCCGTAAAACGAATAAGTGAAACTAGAGCCTAACTAGTGATTGTTTGAGTTGTTGTGGGGTTTCATGTGTTAGAATGTTGTCCCGAGCTATGGTTGACGGGTTTAGGGATTAAACGTCAAGGTACGACTCCCTAAGGACCATGGAAGGGGTCCACACCCCTAACCCCAAGGCTGCCCCAAAAGAGAAAAGTTGCCAAAATGAGGGTGACCTACGGAAGGGGTCCACACCCCGTAGGTCCATCCACTCCCCGTGGATGGCCTCCGTAGGTCATGGCCGCCAAAAACAAGCCACAGCCATGAACCACGCCCATGCAGAACGGTTCATGGATGGTGGTCTGTGGATCACACCTGCAAAAGCTGTCAAAGGTTCGGCCAATGTGGGGGTGGTTTGGTAAATTGCTATTAAGTCTAGTTTAGTTGGGGGACGGTTTTTTATTAGTTATTTATGGTATTTTAACGGTTTTTAAAGTATTAAAGCATATTTTAGACTTCATTAATTCTAAACCCAAAATACAAACCTCCTCTCCCCTCCAAAAGTTCTATATCTAGAAACCTCCATTGGAGGTGAAGACTTCAAGCTTCCAAGGTCAAGACTTCAAGTTTTTCAAGGGATTTTCGTGGGATTCATCCATAAAAGGTATGGTGGTCTTCATCCTTGACATAGTTTCTTTCAAGGAGCCAATTTCAAAGTTGATTTCAAGTCTTCAAAGTTTACCCCAAAACCCTAGTTTTCAATATATGCATGGGTTCGATTCAAAATGATTTCTAAAGGCTTATTGCATTGAATTATGAATGAATTGTTGATTTATAGATGAATTAAGATGATTTCTTCCTAGAACCCATGTTTCCCCCCATATTCTTAAGTTGTGGATTGAGATTGGGAATTGGTTGATTATGCAATTATTTTAAATTATTTATGTTTATATTGAATTAAGTGATTGAATCATGTCAATTTCCTATTCTATTGTAGTAGTTTGGATTTATGGGTTGATGTTGGTTCATATCCCTAAGGGGTAATTTCATGAAGGGTTTTGATCATGTTTAGTATGTAATTGTGTTATGATTGAAGGTTATTTCTCTATTAACACTTACAAATGATGATGAACTATGTGAAAGGTTATTTACACATACACACACTCATGAATGACTAATGAATGAAGTTCTATGATTATGTTAATGCCGATGTATTGATTGAAAGGCTATTCTCAATTGTACTCTAATGAATGATAATGACATATTGTGGAAGAAATTTCTCACAATATGGGATTCTTAGGGGAAAGGCTATTCTTATTTTTGGATCTATGAGCTTTCCAATAAATGAATGTTGGGTTTGGGATGGAGGTTTCCAATGAATGAATGGGTATCTAGTAACAATCTCTTATCCCATAATGAACGAATGTAATGAATGTTAAGTACTCCGTGGGGAATAATGCTAAGCACCAAGTGGATAGTGATATGAGATGAAAGCTCTCATGTGAGTTGAGGCGGGGTTTCTAGTAGCAATCTCTTGAGATGGATGACCTCACATGAGTTGAGTCGAGGTGTCTAGTAGCAATCTCCCTATCCTTCAAACTATGTACCCACATAGGTCTAGCTAGTGGATCCACTTAAGCTAAAAACAATGGTCCTACCTTAGGCAAGTAGGAATCCCTTATCCGGTGAGGGTGACACTGGGATTCCATGAATTGCTCACATGGTGTATGTTGGTTAAGGCTTATCGCCACAAAGAATGTTAATGAACTATGGTTTCTTAAGAATGCACTACTTAGTGTGGGTGGTAGTATGGGACGCCATCTATGCATTGCACAAGTAGGCTTTGAGAGAGGTTGTGGTCTGTTCCTTTATAATGTTAAGTGTAATGAATGTGCTCTTATGATGATGTTTATGAGAATGTTGGTTTAATGTCTAATGAATGAAGGTGCTTTTAATGTAATGAAGCTAATGAAGAATGTGACTTATGTATTTAATGAAATGATGCATACTATACTTGGATTGTATTATGAGTTACTTCCTTGTCATGACTTATTGTATATGAATGTGCCTTGTCTATGGTGACTTCAAAGGAGTACTTAGTGTGAGTAGTAGTATGGGATGCTACTTGTAGATTGCACAAGTATGACTTATAGTTGTCCTAGATAATGTTCCTTATGTGTTGATATGACTTGTGTAATGTTTATGTCTCTTATGTATGAGCATGGTGTAAAGATGAAAAGGTTGAATGGTAAGTTCACTTTTGGTGACCTTAAGGTGGTACTTTAGTGTGGATGGTGGTATGAGACGCTATCTATACATTGCATAAGTTATAGCTTGAGGGTTACTTGAGGTGAAGGCTTAATGTGAAGGTAATGGGTTATATGTTGATTATGTCTCTAATGAGGTTAAATGACTTGTATGCTGATTATGCCTTATTTTATGCCTCTTATGCTTATGGTCATGAAGGTTTTCTCAAATGACATATATCATGAATTTCAAATAAAATATCCATTTTAAGCATGATTTTGCATGGCTATCATACTTAGTACTTAATTGTGCTAACCCATTCTTCTATGTTTACTACAAGTGTAGGTTTCGGCAAGTGAGTTACTTTCTCTCTAGTTGAAGCTTGGATTTGAGATTCTCCAAGACTAAGTGGTATGTCCTCATAGATCGAGGACAAGTGGTTAGATGTTTCATTTTCTTTCATGTAAAAGACTATTATTAGACTTTTCTGTTGTAAAGGGCCGTGTCCCTACTTATGTTTCAGATGTTGTTTTTAGATGGCCATGTGAGACAATAGACTTCCATTGTGTTTTCAAGTGTTTTAAATGAGTATTTTGATTTTATGGTTTTAAAGAAAGTTTTAATTCCGTACTATTTCTATTATCGAATGCAATGAAATGCTATGAGGCTTGTATGAGACCCCTTCGGGGTCAAGTACGCTGTGTCGCATCTAAGGGTCGTGGCAAATGTGGTATCAGAGCACAAGATTTTGGAAATGGTTTTTAGGATTGATGTCTCACAAGCCATGTCTAGTAGAGTCTTGTTCATTTGTGTGAGTCGCGACACATCTATGAGTGAGAGGCTATATGACATTAGGAAGTTACATTTCTTTCATAATGTTCAAGTTGTGCCATAGATTTTAACTCTTGAATGTCTCTCTCTTAGTCCTCATCCGATTGTCTTTAGTGTATGACCACTTGAAAGGGCTTATGCTAGAAGGAGTGCGGGAGGAAGGTTGGTTGTGATGCCAATTATAGCTATGTGACTTGTTAGATTTGAGGTGATAAATTGTGATGTTGTCTTTAATATGAATGGGTTGCTTATGGTTATGCATAGATGATAGTAGAACCCACCTTAGTTATGATGGGTTTTGAGGTATGTTGAAAGATTTGATGAATGAGGTGCCTTAGAAATGTCTTGATAAGATGAGTGAGTAGACTTCTCTAAGAAGGGTAGAAGTGTAACTCACCTTAGTTTAGAATCATCTTGTGTGATGAGTGTGAAGGTTTGGTGATGACTTGCTCCGATCTTAGAAAGGAAAGAAGTGGAGTTTAAAAGAGCTTGTATAGTCTTACTCCCAAGTTGGGGGGGGGGATAATGTGCTTAGATGGTAAGGTCATTGAGTGTCTTTGATGTTCATGAGTTAGGCTTGCTTGATATTCTCACCTTATGAGGTGTAGTACTTTGAGGAGTTTAGACCCGGTGTAGTAGACTCATATGAGACCTTGAGAGGTGTTAGTAAGGCTGTTTGGGAGCAAGAGTTGCTTAATGAGGACCTTCCTAGTTTAAAGGCACCTGTAAGTGATAGTTCCTTATGGTTGTGAATGTTGTATTGAGGTTCCTATGTTGTTTCATGTTAGCCTTAGTTGGGTTTTCTCATAAGTGGGGGATATTATGTTGAATAGTAAGGTTGTTGAGAGTTTTGATATCCTTATCTCTTTCCTTCTATTCCTATTCAAGCTTGAGACCAAGAGCTCCTTGTAGCTTGTTTCATGTTTTGGAGTCATGTGTGAATATGTGTTTACATGGTCTCCTTATGATATGCATGTTCTTGATGAGTTTATGTTTAAATGAGAAAAGGAGTTTATATGAATTATGTTCCTCTTGTTGATATACATTTAGTATGAGTTGTCTATATGCTTCATGAGGTTGAATTATTGAACATGCCTAAATGTGCTTTTATGAAGAAATTGCATAATGTGCTTAATGATGTTATGATGAGCATGATGTGAGTTGGAGAAGGTGATGCCTCCAATGAATGAGAAATGTTGAAGATATGATGCATAATGAGTTTGTAGATGTAGTTCCTACCTTCTTGAGTTGCATGGAGTATATTTGAAATGGAGTTGAGGTTTCCTCCTATTTTTGTGCATTGTTTATGATGTTGCATGCATGATGGACTGCTAGTCTTGAGTCGTTAACCCCTTAATGTGTTTAATGTGTCATTCGAGGACGAATGTTCCTAAGTGGGGGATAATGTAACGACCCGTAAAATGAATAAGTGAAACTAGAGCCTAACTAGTGTGTGTTTGAGTTGCTGTGGGGTTTCATGTGGTAGAATGTTGTCCCGAGCTATGGTTGAGGGGTTTAGGGGTTAAACGTCAAGGTATGACTCCCCAAGGACCACCCTAGGGGTCCTTGAGGAGGACTCTTAGCCTAACCCCAAGGCTGCCCCAAAAGAGAAAAGTTGCAAAAATGAGGGTGCCCTACGGAAGGGGTCCAGGCCCCGTGGATGGCCTCAAAAACCAAGCCACATCCACGAACGACGCCCATGCGGGGCAGTTCGTGGACCCATCCACGGTCCGTGGATGGTGGTCCGTGGATCACACTTGCAAAAGTTGTCAAAGGTTCGGCCAATGTGGGGGTGGTTTGGAAAATTGCTATTAAGTATAGTTTAGTTGGGGGAAGGTTTTTTATTAGTTATTTATGTTATTTTAAGGGTTTTTAAAGTATTAAAACATATTTTAGACTTCATTATTTCTAAACCAAAATACAAAACTCCCCTCCCCTCCAAAAGTTCTCTCTCTAGAAACCTCCATTGGAGGTGAAGACTTCAAGCTTCCAAAGTCAAGACTTCAAGTTTTTCAAGGGATTTTCGTGGGATTCTTCCATAAAAGGTATGGTGGTCTTCATCCTTGACTTAGTTTCTTTCAAGGAGCCAATTTCAAAGTTGATTTCAAGTCTTCAAAGTTTACCCCAAAACCATAGTTTACAATCTATGCATGGGTTCGATTCAAAACAATTTCTAAAGGCTTTATTGCATTGAATTATGAATGAATTATGGATTTAAAGATGAATTAAGATGATTTCTTCCTAGAACCCATGTTTTCCTCCAAATTCTTAAGTTGTGGATTGACATTGGTAATTGGTTGATTATGTAAGTATGTTGAATTGTTTATGTTTATATTAAATTAAGTGATTGAATCATGTCAATTTCCTATTGTATTGTAGTAGTTTGGATTTATGGGTTGATGTTGGTTCATATCCCTAAGGGGTAATTTCATGAAGGGTTATGTATGATTATGATGTGAAGTATATGTGTGTGATCTCAACGAAAGAGTTATGATCATGTTTAGTATGTAATTGTGTTATGATTGAATGCTACTTCTCTATTAACACTTATGAATGATGATGAACTATGTGAAAGGTTATTCTCACATACACACATACTCATGAATGACTAAAGAATGAAGTTTTATGATTATGTTAATGACGATGTGGTGATTGAAAGGCTATTCTCAATTGTACTCTAATGAATGATAATGACATGTTGTGAAAGAACTTTCTCACAATATGGGATTATTAGGTGAAAGGCTATTATTATCTTTGAATCTATGAACTTTTTAATGAATGAATGTTGGGTTTGGGATGGATGCCCTCACGTGAGTTGAGGTAGGGTATCTAGTAACAATCTCTTATCCCATAATGAACGAATGTAATGAATGTTAAGTACTCCATGGGGTATAATGCTAAGCACCGAGTGGATATTGATATGAGATGGAAGCTCTCACGTGAGTTGAGGCGGGGTTTCTAGTAGCAATCTGTTGAGATGGATACCCTCACGTGAGTTGAGGCGGGGTCTTTAGTAGCAATCTCCCTATCCCTTAAACTATGTGCCCACATAGGTGTAGCTAGTGGATCCACTTAAGCTAAAAATAATGGTCCTACCTTAGGCAAGTAGGAAACCCTTATCTGGTGAGGGTGACACCGGGATTCCATGAATTTCTCACATGGTCTATGTCGGTTAAGGCTTACCCCTTAATTGAATAATGCTATCAAAGACACTTCATCCAATACTTAGCGTCAACGATCGTTATGTAGTAACATAACCCAACTAGTGAGTTGGGGTCGAGTCACAAGGGAGTGGTACATAGATGAGAATTAATAGGCAAGTAAAAATATGCTCTAGTCAATCATAGCTAAAAGAATTTATGAATAGTAACATAATTTAAGTCAAGGGTGACACAAGTGTCAAATATCGAAGGGGGGTTTTGTAATTATCAACTACAACAACAAAAAACACAAAAATAACAAATATGGAGACGTGTTCTTGGGATGTGATTGGATTATGGGCTAAGGTAAACAACCGGATAATTGAAATTAATAGTAAATAACTGTAAATCAGTGAATAAGCTAGACTTTAGTGGGGATATGCTTTCTATCGAACAATTCATCCCAAATCAAATTGGTTTCTCTTGAACACCAATAAGCAGCATTTATCGCCTTAGTCCATTCAATCTCTCGAGCTGAATGTGTGGAAAAGGGTTTAAGATTCACTCTCTCGAGCTGAACCCATGACAACCCAATACCCACAGACTATCGAATTAGTAATTTTGGTTTTAAAACCTCTCTCTCGAGCAAGCCAAAAACACGAAGTTAAGTTTGTATTTGCAACTACAACCCCATTAAATTCAACCACAATTACTGACCGAAATCTCCTTTAAACAACAAATAAACTATCAACTAACAATACCCAGCAGTTAAATTAACCCATAATCACATCATCACACCCCAAGAATTGGGGTTTTAGCTAGACATAGTAAAAATGTTAAAAATCGTTACCAAGTTGTGTTTCCATCAACTGGGTAGGATTGATATAGTCTTTACAACGGTCTAAGATGAAGAAACTTCAACACCCACTTCCAATTTCTTAGAAATGGAAATCTTCAAATCTTCAAAGCTAAGGAAAAATGTCTCCAAAAACTCAGTTCTAAGCTCTCAACTTGAAAACTGAATAATAACACTGGTCAAAAATGAAATTTCATACTAATCTAAGAATTTAAAAACGTATTTATAGTCGCCCAAAAATGTGCTGCGAAAGACCATTCGGCGTAGTTAGTCGGGATCGCCGATCCACTCAGCGATCCGCCCTTCGGTCATTTTCATCACCTTTCTGCCTTTGCCTTCAGCATCTTCAAGTTTTGTAACTTTGGGCGATAGAGCACTTCTTTGCGGAACTGTTCGGTGACTTGCCGACTGCTCCTTTCTATGGACGACTTGATTTTCACCTTCAGGGCTTGACACACTGGAACATTAGGCAAGGCCTAGGCCCTTCGACGATTCGCCCAATGGTTTAAGCGATCCTCAGGCCTTCTTTTCTTCGTTCTTTCAGCTGCCTTGTTCTTTTTTGGTTAATAGTGTCCATGCTTGGTTCCTCAATCCAAATACCTGAAATTCAAGGATTTACATCAGTTATTGGCACAAAATATGCATTTGAGGACACTAAATCTATTAAAATAAAGCCTTAAATGAGTCCAAATCGAGGACTCATCAACACCCCTAACTTAATCTTTTACTTGTCCTCAAGTAAAACTCAAGTTCAACAGTTCAAAAAGGATGTCTCAAACAGTGCTACACAAGATTTAATCATGAATGCACACAAAAAGACTCAACTTACTCGTGCAAGGATCAATTGTGCACTCAAAGAGTCAAGTTGTGACTCACCAATATAAAAGAATCTCAAGCTCACAATACTTGTTTCAAATGCAAGTTCAAGCTCAACAAAGGTACTCAAATGCCCTCACACAAAGAATGATTCCATGTTCACACAATGGTTCACAATTTACAAGCTCCAGAATCCAATGCAACGCTCACACTCACAAAGATGAACACAATATATGACTTCACCCATAGGTTTGCCCTTATTTTCCAATCAACAATTGTTTCACTTCACTCAAGATCAAATAGGTCTTTCAAGGCTTGTAATGGGGCTAAGTGTAAATGTATGGTCATTTAGACTCAATGGCTGCAATCCTCATGAAATGTAGTGTGAACAACACTTTCCTTCCTCTTATTTTCATTCTCATTCATGCTCAAAAGTCACCCATTATTCATCTTCCATGGCCTGTTGGAAACCCATTTTCTTTTTGCACCTTCACAACTTTATTCCACAACTTTTTCATTCTTTTCTTCTCTTTTCCCTTTTTTTTATATGGAGGGGTTTCATTTTTTTTTCAAAACCATGGGTAAAGGGGACTTCCTTGCACTTCTTGATTAACCTTCTCTTTTCACCACACCCCCAACTTAGGCTTTTGGCCTAAGTTGTCTATTCAAACAAACCACCAATCATGAGGATTATGGGTAATGGATCAAGAAAGGTTACGATTTCATCAAGTTTCTTCCAAGAAAAAGGCTAAGGCTCAAAGGGTGCTCAAGCAGAGTTCATACACTCACAAGGTAAGCCACAAAAAGAGGTATAATGTCAAATTGTTTCACACTCTTTAAAGTTGCCTAATATCATATCAAGAGATTGCATCACTTAGTCGACAGGACCAACGGGGCAAATTATAGGTGTCATCACACATGGTTCACAATAAGCTCACACCAATGTCAAACAAGACTCCACAGTTTTGCTAGTGTACAATGTTCATCACAAGAGACTCAATTCAATAATTGGCTAGTCACAACGTGATGTAAAAAGTTCACATATTGTCTATTCAACTTCATTTGGCCTCATCATAGCTGCACATTATTTTTTGTTCGATTATGAGCACTATTCGAGTCATCGATATTGATCAAAACCGAAACTCAAATTTGCCAAAGAACAGCCACATTCAACACAAACAAGAGGTGGCAAAATTTTTCGAAAGTCAAAAATCATTTACAATATAAAACACAGAGCTACAAGCTCAAAACTTCCACAAAAAACAGTGTAAAACACAAATTTAGCTCAAAACCCAAATATATAAACAAAACGAGAATCACAAAATGTCACACAAAAGGTGGGCCTCACCCCACCACAAATAAAAACATTTGTCCTCAAATGCAAACAAAATTATCCAATAGTAAAAATAAAAGTAAGACAGAGAGGGAGGTAAAAAGGGAATCATGTCTACACAGTCGCCCCATCTGTCTGGGCATCAGTGCCCGGAGCATCAGTCTGGTCTCGGGCCTCAATATTCGGAGTCACCTCAGAAGAAACAATAGTACTAGACCCACTAGGAGCTGCCAAGAGTGTATCCGCCAAAAAGGTCTGCACAGCTTCATAGAATCCCTATCCCCATGAAGGAATATAGGGGCCTCGGGAAGTAGTCTCCCTGTCAGAAATGGGCCTTTTTTCATTGCCTTTATCTCCAGGTGGAGGTTCTTGTCTTCCTTTCTTGGGGGGATTTGACCCCCCTTTATTTATTGTGATATCCCGTGCTCTTTTCCGAGGTGGCATGTTTCTCCTAGAAACTTTTGGTCTAGCCATATCTGCAAAGCATCGAGAAAAAATTAGAAAATATTCAAACAAAAGCACAGAAAATCAGTTGCAGACAGACTCGCCGAACCAGTCGGTGAGTCGCCGAATCGCTTTGGCGAGCTAGATCGGGCTTGCCAAAAGGATTGGCTCTAAAGTTTTAGCAAGTCAGCGATGGGAAGGGCCTTTCAGCGAATCGTCGATAGCTTTCGGTGAGCAAGTGCTAACCCGCCGAAAGTTACAGTGCAAAAAGGGTTTAGGGGTGCATACAAAAGGCGATCAAGAAGACTTTCAGCGAGTCGCCGAGTGCCTTCGGCTACATCAGGCTTCTCGCCGAAAGTTACAGAGTCAAACGACAAGTATAGCATTAAATTAAAGGCGAGATGGGGAACTTCAGCAAACCGCCGAGTGGTTCGACGAACTCGACCTAGCTCTCCAAACGACCCAACGTGTCTACTTTCAACCCAACTTCTCGAATTCTAACCCACAACCCCCGTAAACAAAATCAAAGCATGCACAACTCAAATTAAGACTAGACCCATAGCACCAATTACCCCGGGATACTCAGACTTCTCTCGGTTTTGCCAAATTTGGTCAATTGTTGACTTTTGCCCTTAAGAAGGATGTCACCCACTCTATCATTCGGCAAATTACGTTATTTGGCACAAATATGGGCTACTCAGACTTCACCCAACCAAACTAAACAATATGCAAGCACAACCCCACAAAATTTAATTCATTTCAAAGCACAAGAATACGAGATTTAACAATCAAGACATTACATGCAAGATTATCAAATTAAAATAGGCATTTAAACATTCTAATCCTATTAGAGAGGCTCAACACACGACAACATGATAAGATCATTTACATAAGAGTAAAGTTTGATAAATAAACTTGGGATTTGGAAAACCAACCTTTTATACCGATTAAATTGATATTGAAATGCTAGGCGGCAAAATAATCCCCAATCCAAGAACAAATGAACGACTAAAACACTCTAAAATGTAAGAAATATAGGAACTAAAGTGTGGGTGTGAGTTTGGGAAGATTAGAAAGTGAGGGAAAGTGAAAGAATTTGAAACTTTTGAACCTTTGGCCTTAAAACCATCCAGTTGTCGCCCAGTCAGCGACGTTAGTCATGGTCGCCGATCTTCTCGGCGGCTCACCGAGTGGATACTTACCTCACCGAGTTTTACAGGACCTCTCTCAATTTTGGGGGTCCAAACGGCATACTAGATCGTGATCGCTGACCTGGTCGGCAATTCACCAAGTTGTTCCTAGGCTCGCCGAGTTTTACAGACTCCAAATTAAACTTGCCTTGAGTCAAGCTGTGGATCAAGTCGGGCACGCCGACCTCTTCGGTGATGCGCCACCTGGATTTTTGTCTCACCAACTTGAACATTTCAAACACTACCTACACTTTAACCTGCACAATTAACACACCATTATTTCTAAAAAAAAATTAAAGCAATAAAAAGGGTCTTGGGTTGCCTCCCAAGCAGCGCCTTAGTTAGCATCGTGGCACGACACAATTTCTCACTGAAACTCCATTTTTGGAGTGTCTCATAAGACCACCCGGGATAAGTTGATCAATTAATCCTTTGCTCTCGGAACTAAGACTCCTATAGAAGCATTCCAGTAGAACAAGATTGGGAATTTCATGAGTTGGGCATTGTATCAACAGTGCTTTAAACCTCAGCCACGACTCATAAAAAAGTTCCCCTTCTAATTGTTTGAAGGTCAGGATGTTATCCCTGAACCTTATCACTTCTTTCGGAAGGTGATCCATTTGTTCACAATCACCAATTACACTCATACTTCCTGTTTCAACAAACAAACAAGCACAACAAAACTAAAACTAAAATAAGTATCACTATACCTAATAAGAACAAAATTCAACTTAACTAAAAATTCTCAAGTAATACCACTCCCCGACAGCGGCACCATTTTGATTGAATAATGCTATCAAAGAAACTTCATCTAATACTAAGCGTCAACGATCGTTATGTAGTAATATAACCCAACTAGTGAGTTGGGGTCGAGTCCTAAGGTTATGGTACGTAGATGAGAATTAATAGGCAAGTAAAAATATGCTCTAGTCAATCATAACTAAAAACATTTATGAATAGTAACATAATTTAAGTCAAGGGTGACACAAGTGTCAAATATCGAAAGGGGGTTTGTAATTATCAACTACAACAACAAATAACACAAAAATAACAAATATGGAAATGGGTTCTTGGGATGTGATTAGATTATGGGCTAAGGTAAACAACTGGGTAACTGAAATTAATAGTAAATAGCGTAAATCAGTGAATAAGCTATACTTTAGTGGGGATAAGCTTTCTCTCGAATAATTTATCCCGAATCAAATTGATTTCACTCAAACACCAATAAGCAGCAATTAAGACCATCTTTCGCCTTAGTCCATTCACTCTCTCAAGCTGAATGTGTGGAAAAGGGTTTAGGATTCACTCTCTCGAGCTGAACCTATGACAAACCAATACCCACAGACCATCGAATCAATAATTTTGGTTTTAAAACCTCTCTCGAGCAAGCCAAAAATATGAAGTTAAAATTGTATTTGCAACTACAACCCCATTATATTCAACCACAATTACTGACCAAAATCACCTTTAAACAACAAATAAACTATCAACTATTAATACCCAACAGTTAAATTAACCCATAATCACATAATCACACCCCAAGAATTGGGGTTTTAGCTAGACATAGTAAAAAGGTAAAAATCGTTACCAAGTTGTGTTTCCATCAACTGGGTAGGATTGATATAGTCTTTACAATGGTCTAAGATGAAGAATCTTCAACACCCACTTCCAATTTCTTAGAAATGGAAATCTTCAAATCTTCAAAGCTAAGGAAAAATGTCTCCAAAAACTCAGTTCTAAGCTCTTAACTTGAAAACTGAATAATATTACTGGTAAAAAATGAAATTCCATACTAATCTAAGAATTTAAAAACGTATTTATAGTCGCCCAAAAATGTGTTGCGAAAGACTATTCGGCGCAGTTAGTCGAGATCGCCGATCCACTCGGCGATCCGCGCTTTGGTCATTTTCATCGCTTTTCTACCTTGTCTTTCAACATCTTCAAGTTCTGTAACTTTGGGCGATGGAGCACTACTTCACAGAACTGTTAGGTGACTCACCGACTGCTCCTTTCTACCGTCGACTTGATTTTCTCCTTCTGGGCTTGACACATTGGAACATTAGGCGAGGCCTAGGCCCTTCGGCTATTCGCCTAATTGTTTAGGCAATTCTGATGCCTTCTTTTCTGTGCTCTTTCAGCTGCCTTGTTCCTTTTTTCTTAATAGTGTCCATGCTTGGTTCCTCAATCCAAATACCTGAAATTCAAGGATTTACATCAGTTATTGGCACAAAATATGCATTTGAGGACACTAAATATATTAAAATAAAGCCCTAAATGAGTCCTAATCGTGGACTCATCACCCCCACAAAGAATGTTAATGAACTATGGCTTCTTAAGAATGCACTACTTAGTGTGGGTGGTGGAATGGGACGCCATATATGCATTGCACAAGTAGGCTTTGAGAGAGGTTGTGGTGTGTTCCTTTATAATGTTATGTATAATGAATGTGCTCTTATGCAATGTTTATGAGAATGTTGGTTTAATGTCTAATGAATGAAGGTACTTTTAATGTAATGAAGCTACTGAAGAATGTGACATGTATTTAATGAAATGATGCATACTATACTTGGATTGTATTATGAGTTACTTCCTCGTCATGACTTATTGTATATGAATGTGCCTTGTCTATGGTGACTTCAAAGGAGTACTTAATGTGAGTAGTAGTATGGGATGCTACTTTCTCATTGCACAAGTATGACTTGGAGTTGCCCTAGATGATGGTCCTTATGTGTTGATATGACTTGTGTAATGTTTATGTCTCTTGTGTATGAGTATGGTGTAAAGATGGAAAGGTTGAATGATAAGTTCACTTTTGGTGACCTTAAGGTGGTACTTTAGTGTTGATGGTGGTATGAGACGCTATCCATACATTGCCCAGGTTATAGCTTGAGGGTTACTTGAGGTGAAGGCCTAATGTAAATGTAATGGGTTATATGTTGATTTTGTCTCTAATGTGGTTAAATGACTTGTATGTTGATTATGCCTTATATTCGGCCTCTTATGCTTATGTTCATCAAGGTTTTCTCAAATGGCATATATCATGACTTTCAAATAAAATGTCCGTTTTAAGCATGTTTTTGCATGGCTGTCATACTTAGTACTTAATTGTGCTAACCCATTATTCTATGTTTACTACAAGTGTAGGCTCCGGCAAGTGATTTACTTTCTCTCTAGTTGAAGCTTAGATTTGAGATTCTCCAAGACTAAGCGCTATGTCCTCATAGTTCGAGGACAAGTGTTTAGAAGTTTCATTTTCTTTCATGTAAAAGTTTATTTTTAGACTTTTCGATTGTAAAGGGATGTGTCCCTACTTATGTTTAAGATGTTGTTTTTAGATGGTCATGTGAGACAATAGACTTCCACTATGTTTTCAAGTGTTTTAAATGAGTATTTTAATTTTATGGTTTTAAAGAAAGTTTTAATTCCGTACTATTTCTATTATCGAATGCAATGAAATGCTATGAGGCTTGTATGAGACCCCTTCGGGGTCAAGTACGCCGTGTCGCACCTAGGGGCTAGCCTTGGGCCGTGACATACTCCCAAAGGCCATTTTAAACCAAATTCCACCGAAGGGCTCCGAATGAGTCCGGAGGCCTCGGGAGTTGAACGAAAGGTCATTCTAGACCAAACTCGACATTCCGGGGCTAACCGCGCTGTTAGAATTTTCATTCTGATACGTTTTCCAAGAATGTTGACCAAAGTCAAATGCTGGACAATTTTCAAGGCTAAAATGCTAAAAATGGTTTAAACTCACACCGAAAGCCTCGGGACTCGATTCAACCACACTTTTAGCCTAATTTGGCCATTCCAGAGCTGATGGAATTGTCAAAATTCCATTATGAGGCCGTTTTCCTGATGAACTGACTAAAATTCACTTTTCAATCTTCAAGGCCTCTAAAACACGAAAAGCTGCAAAAAATCCAAATGAACGACCAGCCGATCGAATTGTCAGTGCCAACAAGTCATAAATGACTTGGGGTCGCTTTAGGAAATCTCTAACCGATTAAAAAAAGACGGGTACACAGAAATGACCTGGAAGGTCATTACAACATCCACTACTAAAATAACTTTCATCCACGAAAGTAAGGATAAGGATATACCCGAGGGCTCAAATAAGCTGGGGAACTTCTTCCATATCTCCTGCTTGGTCTCCCAGGTATCCTCCTCGACTAAACGGTGTCTCCATTGGACCATAACTACAGGAATGGATTGGGAATGGAGCTGACGAACATCTCTGGCTAATATGGCTACAGGCTCCTCAGCAAAGGTCAGGCTGCCATCCAACTCAATTGAATCGTACTGTAGCACATGAGACTCATCTGGAATATACCGACGTAGCATCGATACATGAAATACCGGGTGTATATATGAAAATACAGGAGGTAGGGCTAACTCATATGAAACATCACCAACCCTCCTCAGGATCTCAAAAGGCTCAATAAATCTGGGGCTTAGCTTGCCCCGCCTGCCAAACCTCATTACGCCCTAGACCAACACCGGAAGCATCACAATATACGGTAAAGCCCTCGCCTTTAACTAGAAGAGTTAGGATAGGAGCGGTAGTAAGCAACTCCTTGAGTCTCTGAAAGTTCAACTCACACTCCTCAGAGCACACAAAAGGAATACCTTGGTCAGTCAATCGAGCCAAAGGTGCAGCAATAGTGGAGAAACCCTCAACAAAACGCTTGTAGTATCCAGCCAGTCCAATGAAGCTCCTAACCTCAATCATAGAAGTGGGCCTACCCAACCACGAATGGCCTCAATCTTCATCGGATCCACCATAATATCATCCTTGGACACTACGTCCCCCAGAACTGTTACATACTCCAACCAAAACTCGCACTTTGAGAACTTGGCATAAAGTCGTTGGTCTCTCAAAGTCTAGCGCACAATCCTCAGATGTTGTACATGATCCTCTCTGCTCCGCGAGTATACAAGAATATCATCGATGAAAAATATAAAGAAGGAGTCCATATAGGGCTTGAATAAACGGGTCATCAAATCAACGAAGGCAGTAGGGGAATTAGTCAGCCCAAAGGACATCACTAGGAACTCATAATGACCATAACGAGTCCTAAATACGGTCTTACGGATATACGCTGCCCTAATCCTCATCTGATGGTACCCGGACTTCAAGTCGATCTTAGAAAACACAACAGCACCCTGGAGCTGATCAAACAAGTCGTCAATGCAAGGCAAGAGGTAACCGTTCTTCACCGTCACCTTGTTTAGCTACCTGTAATCGATGCACATCCTCATAAAACCATCCTTCTTCTTAACAAATAGAATGGGGGCACCCCAAGGAGATACACTGGGCTGAATGAATCCCTGATCTAGGAGACCCTGAAGCTGAATATCGAGCTCCTTAAGCTCTACGGGGGCCATTCGATAGGGTGGGATAAAAATGGGCATAGTTCTCGGCTCTAAGTCTATAGAAAAGTCTATATCTCTCTCTGGGGTAGGACAGGAAAGTCAGCAGGGAATACGTTTGGAAACTCACAAACCACCAGAATTGAGCCAACGGAGGGGGCCTCGCTAGATATATCACGAAAATAAGCCAAATAGGCTAAGCACCCCCAATCTGCTAACCTCTGGGCTTGAAAATAAGAGATAATCCCAATCGGTGTGCGACTAAAAAACCCTGCCATACCATCGGGGGTATGCCAGGCATGGCTAAGGAAACAGTCTTGGCATAACAGTCCAAAACCGCATGATGAAGGGCTAACCAATCCATGCCCAAGATGGTGTCGAAATTAATCATACCAAGCAGAATGAGGTCCGCCAGGGTATTCTGCCCCTAAAGAGTGACCACACAAGATCTACACACCTGATCCACTACTAAAGAATCTCCTACCGGAGTCTAGACACGTAACGCTACTGCTAGAGGCTCATGACTCACACCCAATCAAGGTGCAAAAGATATATATATATATATATATATATATACATAGAAATAAATGGAACCCAGATCAAATAAAGCTGAAGCTGACTACCGACATAAAGAAACCATACCTGTGATAACATCATCCGACACCTCGGCCCTCATTGGTGCAGCATAGAAATGGCCCTAACGGCCTCCTCCTTTGGCATCACCTCTACCGCCCGACCTGCCTCCCCGGGAGCCACCTCGGGAGCCCTGTTGATCACCTCTATGGTCATGGCCCTGGTCCCCGTCCCTGGTTGGGGGTACTGTTGTTGCTGGAGCTGACCGAGCTGTCTAGGAAGTGGAAGGCCAAGCCCTCCGCCTGGGCAATCTCTGGACCAATGGTCTAACTCCCAATAATCATAGCACCCTTGGGAAGGTCGGCCCGCAAAGTAGCGACCGCTATGGTCTATAGTACCCACCCACATCTGAAGACCTGGTACTCTGACCTGTTGAATGTGATGAACCAGTCTGACCTGAAGCAGCCAATGTCGCATATCTCGCCCTCTTGCCTGCAATATAAGGAGGTCCACCCTAACTGGAGGCATCCTGCTGGTGCTGGTCACCCTTGAAGCCTGGAGTTAGGCCTATACCGGTCAGCTAGACTGACCCTACTGGAACTGCTGCTGGGGCCTGCCCTGATAATCTTTGAACCTATAACGGGGTCCACTGTAGCTACCCTCATGCCGGGCCCTCTTGTCGTTGACCCCTTGGGCCTCGCGATAGAACTGCTTGATGGAACGGGCATTATCAACTATATCTAGAAAAGAACGGCCCGCTATAACTAAAGAATGAGTCTCAACGCGCGATTGGCTCCTCAGACCTTGAACAAAACACTGGATCATTGATACGCTCAAATTACACATCTTTTCAAAAGCATAAGTGATCGTTATCATGTAAAGAAACCAACTTGTAGGTTGGGGTTGATCCCACGAGGAATATGGTTTAGACTTAAGTTTAATAACATTTATATTCGTTTAGCCAATGTATTTCCGATACAACTAAATAAAAAGGGGGAGGGGATTTGTGTAACAAATTTTGGAAATTATGAAAGTAATTAGTAAGCAAAATTTAAACCTTTGCTGTTATCAAATTGAAAAAGAAACTAGGGCGTATGTGTTCCCCATAAGCTCATAACTCTGTATTCCTAGTAATAGTAATCCCTTCCTAGTGTATTACATGCAAAGCGATAAGTTATGTATCTCTAAATCCTTAGTCCGACATCTAGAGAATTTCACCCCACACCTTGGTCCGGCTACGTGTGTATAATTTACTAACCCTTACCATTACCTCATATTAGACGTCACATCGATGTATGGCTTAGTTTTCACCCTCACACCAATCGACAGTAATTCTATTAGATAGTATCACACTAAATCTATGTTTATAATTATTTTCTTATTAACTACCTCCTTGGTCCGGCAAGTAGCAACAAGGTGAGTTTTAACGTTTGCAACCGCTAAAAAGACTTCTAACCGAAAGAATTATCAGTGCATGCAAAACACTATTCAGGAATTACTTAGTTACTATTCATACTTCGTTAATCGCTCATGGTTCCCACAACCCTAGTTGTGGATTTAGTTACCCATATTAGTACGAACACAATTCATATTTGTAGAAGAAGAAATCATGAACTTACGTAATAAGAATGATAAACCCAGAATTTCAACTTGAATTGCATTGTCAAAATCTTCAAAACAAACTTAGGAAATTAAGAATTGCTAAAGTTGCAAGTTTATCTCCCAAGCCAAAAAATAGAACTAAAATAATGAAGTATAACCCCCTAAAACGAGGTTTACATACCCTATATATAGAAAAATAAGTCCTAAATTAAAAGGGAAACAAAATAAGGAAAGTTTGTTCAGGCACGCGTCTTCATTCCACGAGACTAACTCACGGACCGTCAATGCATCTACGGTCCGTGAGTCCCTTCCGTCAGCCAGGACTTAGAAAATATTTCAGGTTCCAAAAATCAACTTCTTTGAAGCAAACGACGGAACACCAGTATGGACCATAGATCGATCTACGATCCGTTGATCCCTCTCCATAGCTCCATACTTGGAATTCTCCAAAAATCAGGTACTGGAATCCTCAAAGTCACATTCTACGGTTTTGCAGTATGGTCCGTGATCAATCTATGGACCGTCAATGGTCACTGTGGTTCAACATTTAGTCAGATTCCCTGATTCTACTTCCATGCCTTGCCCTGCTGATCTACGATTACCATCTATGGAGCGTCAATGGACCTACGGTCCGTAGATCACCTTCGTAGATGCCCTTTCTGCATTTCTTTCAATTGTCTCATTACTTCCGCGCCTAAACATCTTTCCTGCAAAACATGATAAAAACACATAAAAACCAATAGAGAAAGGCCCTAGACACACACAACTCTTAAGTGAAATGTATTAAAAATACCGTAAACTCACGGTATATCAACACCCTCAACTTAAATTCGTTGTTTGTCCTCAAGTGACGCACTAAGACTCTAAACGACCCTTTGTATAGAAGCAATCATTTCAAGCACAAACAATCACATGGCTCTCTACCCTGATTCTCTTATCGAGTGCAAATCTTTTCTCTCAAAGTCAATAAGCTAACTTGTGTGGATACAAACATGACAAAGACTGACCCACCAACACACAACATACACCATTTTACTATCACAAAAGTACCAACTTTTTGACAATGTAACTAGTGCCCTTACTTCAAATGAAATCCCTTTTTCACACAGTAAGTTTGATTTTTTAGTACAAGGATTTATTCAACACTCACACTCAGAAGTAACTTCAAGTACAGTTAGTGCTCAATACCATAAGCTTGCCTTTATTTTCATTGCTTATACTCTCCAAACTAGATTCTAGTATCACTATAGGACTTTCGTGGCTTGTAACTTAGGCTCAACCTCTTCTTGCACTATTTTTGACATCCTACCATTTTACCTTCTTTCCCTTGATCCTCTTCAACCATGGATGTGACTTTAGCCTTCATAGCTCTTTATTTTTTTCACTTTTATCTTTTTCTTGCGTTTTATTCTTTTATTTAGCTTTCAACAAGTCACATCCTTTCCTTTTTTTTCTCTTTTTCAACATCAAACTCTTTTCATACCAATTTTTATTTCGGTTTCCTCTTTCATAGCCACCCTCAACTTATGGATTTTCGATTGGTTGAGGTGCACAATACCCGATGTCGGATCAGGGCCAAGATTGAGGTTACTTTTTACATTAGCCACCCTCAACTTAGGCTTTTGGCCTAAGTCAATGTGCACATGTCCAAGGAGGGACCGGGGCCAACATAGTAGATTATGGGAAGGTGAGTTAGGGGTTTAGAAAGAAATGGTCTAATTTAGGCTCAAAGCATTTGGATCAAAGGGAGCATTTAGTTCCTTTTGTTGGATTCTTCTTTTAGGCAATTTGTGGACTTATTAGAACAAGGGCCTATGTTCACTTCCTAGCCTTTAGAGTAGATTGTCTTAGCAGGACTAACCGAGCAAGTTCTAGATTGGCACAAAAACTGTTTGAACAATCAACTATTCTCACACACTCTTGGCATATAGTTTCATTATCAGATTATCAAATTACCCAGTTCAAGTTTTAGCTTAAGTCAGCCATCAAGTTGATTAATTATCATGTCATACTTAGAGCCAAATACATTCAACTCATTCTAGCCTACAAATTTTAGCACATATCACAACAATTTTGGACGGGTATAATTTTTTTCAATAAACTTTTGCCATCATTCTTCATTCGTTCTCATGCTTCTACACATACAATCCTAACACATGCCGGTTCAACAGAAATCAAGCAGTCTCTTGGGGGAAAAGAACATAGGCAAGAAAAGCCCAAGAGAGGATTATGAGTTGGGCCACTCATACTTCACCTTATCACTCACAATCCATTTACCCCACCCCCAATGAAAAATAGGTGCAATTGTCCCCAATGTACACAAAAAGTAGTAAAAAGTAATGGAAATGGGTGAAGCAAACCTGTGGCGCATAGCGCCGACAAACCATCAATAAGCGGGTGGGTCCGGTTTTCCAGATTCCGCTACAGCAACAGTGGGGTCACCCTCAGTAATTCCCGCATATTTGGTCACAACACCCTTAGTAGTGCTATTTGTCGGTCTCACCGCACCCCAGTGGTGCTCACATAATCCGCCATAGTAGTAAGAACTTCAGAAACGGGCATAGAACTTGACGCCCCAGCAACCATTTGACGGGCCCTCTGCTGCCTCAGTTGCTCATCTATCATGGAGGCTTTCTATGCCTTCTTCTCTTGCTTGCGCTGCCTTTTGCTAGCCTTTTCCTTCTCCGTGAGCTCAGTGTTGTGACTAGATCGGTGCCTCTTACCTCAGGCACGTGCAGGCTCGAGCTGCTCCTCCGCATCATCTCTACTGAATAGTGCACCCAGGACTCTATCATCGCCTAATGCAGAGGGTGCAGCCTGTGGCTCAACAACTAATGTCGCAAGGATAGCGTCAACATCGGCTCGGAGACTAGCTAGTTCGGTCCGAAAAGAGGACATCTCAGTAGTAGGACCTGGCCTCTCTAGAACTCTCAACTCAAAGGCATCAAGTAGCTTATGAACTGCTTAGACCTTTTGGTTAGTTTTCGTCTCCATCCTCCTTTCTACTCTCTCTTTGGACTCGGCAATCAACTTTCGCATCCAGGGCTTAATATGGTGTAGCAAGGTGGCCATCTGAGCCTCTAACTTCAGGACTCGGGCCAGTGGTATAACATTGGCTCCCGAAGGTGGGGTGGCTCTAGATGAGCTGGGGGCCTGACTAGCGGACTGAGAAGAGGATGACGGGGCATCATCAATGTGGGCTGGAGGGGCAGGCTCATCACCCTGCATCTGCTCCACAACTGTAACGACTCGAGAGCACCCCCTAGTCGTTATCGGAGTATTTGACCTCGAAGAGGTCTTATACAAGCCCTTAACATTCATCATAACATGTATCATAGAATAAAATCACGGAAAATTTAAAACTTTTACTTTGTAAGTTCAACTTCACTTCATATATGAAAAATAGAATCTAACTTCGTCACAATGCACCATCTAGACATAGAAGTATCGAAAATGGGACTTAGCCCTTACATTAATAAGATGTCTTAAAAATATGAAGTACAACAATGTCTTTCAACATAAGCAAAGAACTAAACATAGAAGCTAGATCATAGGGTCTTGTCCTCGGACTTGAGGACTCACTAACTTGGGGAAGCAACTCCAAGTGTCTTGAGAAGTAAGCTTAAATCCTCAATGGCCCGAACCTAAATGTTTGGGAAAAGGGAGAAAATATGGGTTAGTACAACACACGTACTAAGTATGGCTACTATGCATAAAAACCATTGAAACATGTATTAAAGGACATTTTATTCAAAACATACTTTTTGCCAAGTAAATCCAATATGCACACAAATTAAGTATCATAGTCCAAACCAACATAATATCATCCCAACATGTAGAAAACCCAAGCAATACTAGTGCAATGCAAAGAATAGAACCCCATAACCCTATTCAAAGCCAAGTATCATAATAAGCAACCTACTTCATGCATACATTCATAAGATCATATTTCATCATAACTTACCACATTAATAATGATCATACATAACATAGCTTCAACATACATAAGTTATAATAATCATAATCATAAGAGAACACTACTACAACCATCTCTTAGGATCCCACAAGTGCAATGTGCAAGAGAAGTCCCATACCCTCCCTTACACTATGTAGAAACCCTTAAGAAAGCCCTAGTAAGAGTTCACACCTTTCATACCTTCATTTACTTTTACATTAGGGAAATATCGCAATAACCGACATAGACCATGAGAGCTACATGGAATTCGGTGTTCTACTCCCACACCGAAAAGAGAGGGTTAACACTTGTCTAAGGTGTAACCATTCGTACATAGCTATCTAGGTGGATCCACTAAGCTAGAGTCCTATGTGGGCACATACTTAAGGGTCAAGGAGATTGCTTCTAGAAACTCTAACTTACTAAACATGGGGGTTTCCATCTCATGATACAACACATACCGTAGGTAATCCGGACTTGCTAAATGTGAGGAAACCCATATGGGGAGCCGGACTTACTAAACGTGAGACCCCCATCTCATTTACATGCCCTTTCGGTGCTAAGCATCTAATTCCCTTTAGTAATCATCTTTAGTCATCACATAAGTTCACATTAGCCTTTACTAGACTCTTATGTAGACATCTTACCATAATAGCTCATATATGTTCATCAGTGATTAACAATCCTTTCACTTTAGAGACACTTAGCAAGTGAGTAAACTTTTCACTTTACATTACACTACAATCATGAGAACTACCTTTCAATCATATAGCAATTATACCATAATATACATACATACTTCATAGCTAATTCAAGTGTAGACGGTTAAGGATGAGGAAACTAGGTCATCAACACCACAATAACACATTAGGTATAGCATTATTACAATCTAAGTACGTAATTCACCTGTCATACTTGAGTTCAAAGAAGAACCAACCTTCATACCTTCTTGCCCTTCGTGGGACATCCATACTTCAATTACCAAGCAATTCATAACCAATACATAATACAAGGTAATTCATGAAGTAATAACATAATCAACATCAATATAAGCAATTGACATATTCCCTTCATATCCTTCAAGGCTTCATTCAAAGACTCAACCCTAATTTCATAGAAATTATAAATAACCTAGGGTAGAATCATCATACGAACATTAATTACATAACATCACATTCAATTCATAGCCTTCAATCAATATCCAACACAAACTAGGGTTAGAATTAGGAAAATAAGGATAAACATGGGTCTCATGGGGAATTATTCAAGAAACCACCAATACAACATAAATTCATCCATAATTGTTCATATAACATCAATCAAAGTCAGTTTATAACATTAATTTCACTTTAGAAAGAAGACCCACGTTTTTGGATTGAAACCTAGAAATTGGAGATTTTGAAATTCATCTTGAAGGGGCCTCTTGGGGAAAGGAATCCCAAGAGTGATAAGCAACCAAACCTTATTGACGAATTAACCACGAAAATCTGAGTTGAAACCTTGGAGAGTTGGTCTTCTTCTTGAAGCTCCAATCTTCTTCAATGGAGTTCTTGAGAAGAGAGAGAGTAGAGAGAAGGAGGAACTTTAGGTTTAGATCTTTGGGGTTT